>CM019150.1:109458416-109497585 GCA_009733165.1 Naja naja | reverse complement strand
GGAACTTCACCGCCACCCTCGAGAGGACATCGGAAGCCCAGGCAGGGCTGCTGTCACACAGCTGGGGAAAGGTATGCAAGCAGCAAGCCCACCCGACCATTAGGCCCCCACCTCAGGAGGAGGGTCTCACTCCCACCTATCTCTGGGACAGTGACCTCCCTTGGAAACAAGGTATCCCGGATAACCACAGCCACCCGCCACCCCTTCCCTGGGCCGTGGCTGGTGCAAAACGAGAAACCTGGAGGGCACAATTCAACCAGAGGGACACCACCCTCTGGGCCCAACCAGGTCTCGGTGATACAAGCCAGGTCCAGCCTCCTCCTCGATGATCTCATGGAGGAGGGAGGACTTATTAGCCCGGACCTGGCATTAAAATACACAACCTAAGCCCAGGGGTCCCAGTTCCCGTGCCCCCTAGGGAGGAGGCCATAGGGTCGGGCGAGCAACTGCACAGAGGTGGGGTGCGGCGCTCCCAACATGATATGGCCCTATGCCTCGGCGTCTCCTGCCAACCCCAACCACCCTGGGAATCGCGGTCCCCACCTCAGACCCTGGGGCCCCACTGTCCCCAACCCCACCCCCCCCACCATGCGGGCTGCAAAAGACCCATCCACCCCCTCCTAACCCCTTAAGGCGACCAATTAAAAATTTAAAAGTCTCCCCTTCCTGCCAAATTTAAAATTTAAACCCTTGGTGCAGCATGCCACCTCTCAGGATCCCAGGATCCATCATTAAGGTAAGCTCTTGACAGCCCAAGGGGCACTTACAGGGGAGAGCAGCCTGGAGGGCCCATAACTCCAGCAGGAATAGGCAGACATGACAAATACATCTCAGGGCAAGTTGGTACAACAAAGGTCCGAGGCGATTGTAGTCAGGGAACAGTCCACAATCAGCAGCTCTCTCACAGCTGCCAAAGGTCAGAGTCAAAATAGACCAGTCACTGCTCTGCCACCACAGTGACTTGTGGCAAAAGTCCTGAGCAGCCCCCTGCCCTCTCACTGCAGGGGGGTTAAGTCCTCCCATTGCCCTCTCACTGCAATGGGGAGTAGCCAGGCCCCGGAGAAAGGAGGCAAGATACGAGTCTGGGTAGGTGGTATAGATGAACCGGGCACCCTCAATAGTGCCAAACAAGTCCAGAGTGACATTAGCAGACAAAGAGAGAGTGGCCAAAGATGGAACCTATGAACAGCATGGGGTGGCCAGGTCCATAGGAGTCCAAAAACAGTGCAGTTTTCGCATGCCGGTCACGATCACGGGTCTAGAGCCACAGCGCCATCCCTTCTTGGGGGGGCGTCTCCACCAAAGACTTGACCCACAACCCCATCTGGGGCAGTACCAACTCACCCAGCCCGGGCCGTGACCGTGAACATCTCCCTTCTGGGCCCTCCAGACCTGCAGGCCTCCGCCCCTCCCCATAGGTCTTTCTCTCCCAGGACTCTCACTTCTGGGGAGGAGGAAGGGGCAGCTCTTCGAGGATGGGACAAAAGGCCCAAACCCCTGCAGAAACGCTGCCCCCGTCCACAAGCAGGAGAAAGGGGGGGCATTGGGCCAGCAGTCCTGCCATCATCAGACTCTTTGTGGTTACCACAGCACCACAAACCACAGACCGCCACTACTGCCACTGCCTTCCATGGCGCCAGGCCCCCGGTGCTGCAGCTGAATCCCAGATTGATGAGGCCGTCGTAGCCACCGCCGCCGCCAGATCCTAGCACCGCCGCGCCCGTCGCCAGCACCAAACAGCTGATGACCACCACTAGCAATGTCATTGGGTCCTCGGCAGGCATTGCCGTCGCCACAGGCACCGAAACTTCTTGGCACCGGGGCTCCGTGAGGCAGGCGGTGTGAGACAAACGGCGTTGCTGCCGCGCCTCCAATCCAGCCGGCAATCCTACAGCTGCTGCAGAGGCCGCGGGGGGAGAAACCCAGCAAACACTGAACCGCCGGCCCAATTTCAGCCGGAATGGCTCCAGCGGTATCCCACGACCCTCCAGGGATGACTCCAAGGGAACCAGCAACCGTAGGCAAACCTCTTCTCTCGATAATCACCAAAACCTCCAAATGCCCAAAAGAGCCCACTCACCGCCGAACCACCATCTTGGGCCTTCATGCTCTTTCTAACTATATTCTTTTGCTTATCATTTTTTCTCACAAGCATTGAACATTATTTTGTTATCAGACTCATTTTTGCAGCATTCTCTTATATACATTTTTCATAGCATATTTGACTTTATCATTCCATTAAGCAGTTTCATGTATTTTCTATTTTAAAAACTCCAAAAACCTCAGGGATATTTGCGCCCCCCTCACATATACACACACACTATCCATTCATTCTGTTCAAGCAATTTCCAGATTTTCTTTCGTGCATTTGAATGGAAGATGAATTGCTCCTTTTATACAGAACTTGTACTTTCTCTTCCTGCAGTTGTTCTACTTTCATTCTTTTCTGTCACCTTCATTTTCCATATTTTTTGTATCCTTCACTAATTGCCTCTATTTTTCATAATTGAAATCAAACCAGTCAATTAGATTAATATTAATTACATTCCTTGGCATATTTATAGAATCATGCTTTAATTATGTATTCAGAATGTACTTTTTTAATGATTAACATTCTTGTTCATTTTGGGGACTCTGGATGTCCCAATTATGCCTTTGGTCTCTCTCATCTCATCCATCTACCCATGTCACCTACAGATTTCTGGTTCATCATCACTACTCACTGGGGCATAGAATGAAACTGTCTCCAGTCTATGGATTACTACTTTCATATGTAACCTAAATGACACTAATTATTTTGTTCTGACATATATTTCTAGTCCTTCCGTTTTTCATTGAACCGGTACTTTCAATCCTCTACATGTATTCATCAACCCAGTTTCATAATATCAGAGCATCTTCAGTAATATTTTTATACCATTCTTTTTCTATTTCACAATCCATTAATCTTCCTTCCTTGCTTGCTTCCCTTCCCTTTCCCTTTCCTTTTTGCTCTTTGCCATTTAACTCTCCATCATTTCATGTCACAATCCGCCATGTGGACTCGTACATTGCTTTGGTCAAGTGAGCCTGTCCCATTATACTCAAACATACTCATCCTACTCTAGGCAACCTAAGCAACCTAGGAACCCAGACAGAGGTTAAAATTAAAGCAAGGCAGAAGTGATGGGATTTTGATGGAGGAAAAAAGCCAAAAAAGCCACACATACCATTGTTATCTATGCAATTCAGAACACTCAATTTCACCCACTGAATTCCTGGGGGTTGGAGGAAGGTGAGCTAGGCTGATTTGGTGCAAGCCCGCTAGTTATGCAAGGCTGTCCCAAGGACCAGTGCTACCTCAGGCTGCTACTTTTCTCTTTTGCAGTCAGTGAAAGCCTGCCTCAACTGGACAGCCAGCAAAAGCCCTCTGTCCTTTTGGCTCTAGGAGCCTGGCCACTCCTTACTAGAGATATCACCATCATCTACGATAAGCTGGCACCAAAATTTATCCAGGGTGCCTTACCAAGGGAGGCCTGGCAGAGGGCTCATATCTCAAGAGAGACTGGACATCACTTCAGTTCAGGGGTGGGCTTCAAAAATTTTAGCAAAGGGTTCTGTGCCCAGTTGCTGGGTGGGTGTGGCCATGGTGGGTGTGGCCTAGCAGGCCTCCTGCACAACAGCAGGGGGGGTTGCCCTCCCTGGGCTCTGGAGGCTTTCTTTGAGCCTCCGGGAGGCGAAAATGCCCTCCCCAGGCTCTGGAGGCTCTCTGGAAGCTGGAAACAGGCCCATTTCCGACCTTCCTGAACTTCCGGGAGGCCCTCCCCAAGCCTCCACATGCGCCCTGCACTTACCTACATCCAAAACAGGCTGTGTGGGGACTCCTGGGAGGGGAGGGGTGGGTGGGGCCAGCCAGGAGTGGGATTTGGGGGTTCTCTGAACTGCACAGAGTCTTATCTAGGGCCTCTCCCGAACCCCTGCGAACCCCCAGCAGCCTATCCCTGCATCCGTTCTCATGCAGTGGATTGAATCAGTTAGATAACACCTCAGCTGTGGAGTCATATTATGGCAGAAAGAGATGAAAATTGGCAGAAGACAGAGATGGGCCTTGTGCTCATAAGCCTGTCTTTGCACTATATCTCTTCGGATGGAAACTAAGAAGTCTATATAAAATGCTCCTCTGTGGTACATACAAACAAGCGAACAAGATCATAACAATCAGAAACAAACACACTATGTATAGGATTTCTTGACGGAAGAAGATTTATATGAGCCTTGTTTACAGTCTGAAATGACACTCCCCAAACATTCAAATGTGCTGCCATACTAAGGGCTAAATTTAATATGGTGTATCTGAAACTGCATACAGAAGCTTTTCTTTTCTTTTTTTTCTTTTCTTTTTCTGAAAGAGAAATTACATCCAGGGCAACATAGCTTTTTGGGTTGGTTAAATTCACGCTGAGAATGAAGGTAAATCTCCATGTCTTCTTGGTTCTGCTCCACAGCATTCCTCCCCTTCTCCCTAAACTGGCTCATACATCATATCTCCTTCGCTCTTAAAATTTAGGGCTAAGAGAGCAAAGAGATGTGGTGATGTGAGCTGTATTTAATTCAGCCAGTTCATCCAAATCGTAACAGTGATTTTGGAAGGCAACTGTTAAGTTTGCATGAAGAGTCAGACGCGGAGTGCTTCAGTGAAGAGTTTATTAGTGACCACAGCTCATAACAGACCCGATTTGGCTGGGCTGCGGCTGCTACTTATAGCCAGCAGCCCCAGTTGCCAGCCAATCAGAGTGCAGGATTTTCCCGCACTTTTTAAACCAATCATTTCTGACATTTTACAAGAACAGTACAAACTAAACCAATCACATTCAAACCTGCATACATAACACCCCTCCCCACTAGGTTCAGTCCATACTCAAACCCCAACCTAATGTATTCTTTTAAATAGGTGGGGCTCTTACATGTACGTTGAGACCTTCGTGGTTCAGAAGTTTTAATGTTCTCACCCAGTGAGAGAGGAAATGTGTCTGTTGACATTTCCCTAGTTGGGCTTCCTGTGAAAGAAGACCCTGTTTGATTGTTACAATCTGGTCTCTCCTCCCAACCCATCTCCAACCCAATGTCAGCACCCAAGTCAGGTAGTGATGTGCACTCTTCCACTTGTAAGGATGGATTTTGGCATTGTGACAGGTTCCTGTCGTAATGGCTCGTTACACATGGGGTTGATTCTTGCTTGCTGATTATCCTCATGCTCCTCCCTTCCCCTAGAAAAGGCATTAGGTATGGGAACTAGAGAGGAACAATTGCGATGTTCCTGAAGTAATCTGGATCTAAGCTGATCAATGTGCCTGCTCCAGAGGACACCATCCTCTGTTTGCACCCTGTAAGAACGAGGGCCTGTGATTTGAGTTATTTCAGCAGGAAGCCATGAAGGTTCACCCATAAGGTTCTTAGCATAAACAGAATCACCCACACTGAATGTGCGAACTTTGCTAGTGGAATCTGGTGGTGCGTTGGGTGCGTAAGTGGGATGAAGGCAGTCAAGGGGAGACCTTAGTTTCCTACCCATCAACAACTCTGCTGGGGATAAGTTAGTTGATGAGTTAGGAGTGATGTGCTGAACACTAAGAAGTTTTTCAACTTTCTCAGTGATGTCCCCAGGACCCAATTGCTGAAGCTTTTCCTTGGTAAAACGTACCATTTGTTCAGCCCAGCCGTTAGCCAAAGGGTGCCCAGGGGCAGTCAGGGCATGTCTGATACCCTGTTGTGCTAGATAGGATTCAAAAAGGTTGGATGTAAATTGAGGGCCATTGTCAGAGACAAGAACATCAGGTAACCAGTGGGTTACAAAAGCTTTTGAGCTGCTTGATGACAGCATCAGTTGTGGTGGATGCCATAGGGATTACCTCTAGCCATTTGGAATATACATCTACTATAATAAGGAAGGTGTGCCCTCTGGTAGGGCCAGCAAAATCAATGTGAATCCTAGACCATGGGCCCCTAGGACATTCCCATTCCTGTTTGGGGGGCGAGAGGTGGGGCAGGCCTGACTACCTGACAGTTGGGACAAGATGCAACCCAGTTTTCAACCATTTTGTCAATACCTGGCCACCATACATAACTCCTGGCCAATCCCTTCATCCTTACAATACCAGGATGACCCTCATGTAACATTTCCAAAAGCTCTTTTGCAGTTTTGCAGGAATAACCACCCTGTTACCCCACAAAATACATCCTCTTAATACAGATAATTCAGTTTGCCTGGATTTAAAAGGTTGGGCAAGGTGAGGTAGATCTTGAAAAGGCCAACCTTTCTTAATCCAGCCTATAACAGGAGCCAATAAAGTGTCTTTGGCAGTCTCTCTGGCAATTTCAGCAGCGTGTACTGGAAGCTTGGCAACAGTTTCTAGGAAAAAGGTGTGCGCCTCAAGTTCAACGTCCTCAGTGTGAAACGGAAGTGGGCAGCGACTCAAGGCATCAGCATGGCCAATGTCTTTGCCAGGCTTGTGGATGAGCTTGTATGAATAAGCAGCAAGAAATTCAGTCCACCTCAGCATTCTTGGTGACAGGATAGTGGGTGTAGGTTTGTCTCCTGCCACAATGCCTAACAAGGTTTGTGATCTGTGACAATGGTAAATGTTCTCCCATACAGATATTCATGAAATTTCTTAACAGCTGCAACAATTGCCAATGCTTCCTTGTCCAATTGGCTGTAATTCCTCTCTGCTTTAGTCAAAGTCGAGAGTAAAATGCAATAGGGGCTTCTCTCCGCTGGGAAGCCTGTGGCTCAAAAAAAAACCCACTCCAAAAGGGGATGCATCACAAGTCAGTACAACAGGCAAATTCTCAGAGAACTGTATCAGTGCAGCATCAGACGTGATTAGTCTTTTAATATTGTTAAATGCTGATTGTTCCTTCCTGCCCAGACCCAAGCAGATTTTTTGTCCAGTAGTCTGTGTAATGGTTCTGCAATGGTTGCCTTCTGAGGTAGGAACATGTGATAAAAGTTAATAAGTCCAAGGAAGGCTTGAAAAGCAGAAAAGTACACGTGAAGGTACTCATTGAAGGAAGGTCTTGCCAAATGGAAGTGGACTCAGGCTCCTATTTATCTATGGTGTCATGGGACACTATCCACAGGCTACTTCCCAACATTCAGAAGAAACATTTCCAGAAGCAAGCACTGACTCTTAAAGACTACCAAGGGAACAAGATTCCAGTAGTTGGAACAAGAGAATTCAACGTGAAGTTTAAAGGTCACACCAAACATTTGCCCCTGACCATTGTGGACAAGGACCACCCAAGCTTGCTGGGACTTGAGTGGTTCAATCCACTAGGCATCAAGGTGACTGGCATCAATCACGTGAGCAACTCTGAATGGGAGGAGGCCTTGAAGTCTGAGTTTCCAGAGGTCTTCAGCAAAGGATTGGGCAAGTATATGGGGACCCCTATCACTTTCAACCTAGATCCCAGGGTGCCCCCAATTCGTTTAAAGCCCAGAAGGGTCCCATTTGCTTTAAAGGAAAAAATTGATGCACAATTAGATAAACTTATAGCTCAAGGAGTTTTAGAGCCCACTGACCACTCCAGATGGGAGATACCCATAGTCACACCAGTCAAGACTGATGGGTCAGTAAGAATCTGTGGGGACTATAAGGGGACACTGAACCATGTGCTGCAGCAGAGCGCATACCCAGTTCCAGTGGTGCATTATCTGTTACATTCACTTGGCCGGGGTACAGTCTTTACCAAATTGGATCTGGCCCAGGCATATCAACAACTAACAGCTGATGATGCCACTGCAGAGGCCCAAACCATTGTAACTCATAGAGGTGCCTTCAAATGTAAAAGGTTACAGTTTGGAGTAAGTGTGGCACCAGGCATTTTCCAAAGCCTTATGGAAAGAATGCCCCAAGGACTGCCAGGGGTAGTGCCTTACTTTGATGATGTGTTAATCTCTGCTGAAAATGACACTCAATTACAAGAAAGACTCAGAGAAGTCCTTACCAGATTCAAGAAAGTGGGGTCAAAAGTCAGGGAAGAAAAATGCACTCTTAGAACTGACAAGGTTGAGTTCTTGGGCTACATGATTGACAAGCATGGCATCCATCCTACAGATGCCAAGGTTCAAGCAATCAAAGAAGCCCCTAGACCAAAATGCAAAACAGATTTTTAAGCTTTCCTGGGACTCATTAACTTTTATCACATGTTCCTACCTCAGAAGGCAACCATTGCAGAACCATTACACAGACTACTTGATAAAAAGTCTGTTTGGGTCTGGGGCAGGAAGGAACAATCAGCATTTAACAGAAATGATTGGTTTGAAAAGTGCGTGAAAACCCTGCACTCTGATTGGCTGGCAACTGCGGCTGCTGGCTGTAAGTAGCAGCCGTAGCCCAGCCAAGATGGGTCCATTCGAGCTGTAGTCACTAAATAAACTCTTCACTGAAGCTCTTCGCGTCTGACTCTTCATGCAAACTTAACAGCTTCTGTGTTGCGCCCCATTTTCTCACTGAAGTTGTTAGGCTTGAATTCTTTGTCAGGAAACTTTCTTCTGTGGGGTGGAGTTCTGGATGATTTGCAGACTCTTGCTAGGTGACCTCTTTTTTCACAATGCAGGCAGATGGTATCAAGAAACTTGCATTCAGTGCGGGGGTGGCTTCCCCCACAACCTCTGCAGTAAAAATCTTGCCTCTTTCTTCCCAGGTCTTTCTTTTTCCTCTCCATTCTGAGTCTGTAAATTCCTTCCTCCACCTCACTACAGTCTGACTCAGAACCTATTTGCTCTCAATGAGTTGTTGTGGACTTTTCCACATCAGGATGGTTTGAGGCCTTGTTAATTTTCTTCATGGCTGCTGCTGAGCACTTGGTGGCTTCTGCTGAGGAGGCCTCTTCTATGGCTTCCTTCAACGTGATCTTAGGTTTTAATAATAATTTGCTCTGAAGCACCTTGTCTTTGAGGCCTAGAACAAATCGATCGCGCATGGCCTCTTCCAAGTTGTTAAACTCGCATGCACCCCCAATGTCTCTTAAACTTGCCATGAAGTCATTAACGTTTTCCCTTTCCCCTTGATCCCGATGGTAAAACTCATGTCTCTTAATGAGGCACGATACTTGTGGGGCGTAATGGGCTCTTAAAAGCTTTTCTAAATCAGGCCATTCCATTACCTTCACGTCTGCAGCTCCCACCAATGCCTTCGCCATCTTGAAAACTGCCGGACCACAGTGCGTGAGAAAGACCGCCCTCTTCCGCTTCTCGGAAACGTCGGCGAGATCGTTTCCCTACAATACATTTGGAAACGATCTGCGTACGAGTCCCAGTCTTCTGCCATCGGATCGAACGGGGCTGGGGGGGTGTTCAGCGCAGCCATCTCTCTCAGCTTGTTTTCCGCGTTGTCTTCTCTTCAGGCAGGATCCCACCTTTGTCGCCAGTGTTAAGTTTGCATGAAGAGTCAGACGCGGAGTGCTTCAGTGAAGAGTTTATTAGTGACTACAGCTCATAACAGACCCGATTTGGCTGGGCTGCGGCTGCTACTTATAGCCAGCAGCTGCAGTTGCCAGCCAATCAGAGTGCAGGATTTTCCCGCACTTTTTAAACCAATCATTTCTGACATTTTACAAGAACAGTTCAAACTAAACCAATGACATTCAAACCTGCATACATAACAGCAACAATGGCATCTTTAAAAGCTAAAACATAAAATTATGTGATACTTTCTTTTGTGTGTATGTGTGTGTGTGTGTGTAGTCAGTTTAAATATTTATATGTGTAGATATTAATTATTAATAAGGAAGTTTGCTTCCTGGAAGCTAAACAAAAATATATATATAGTAATCCAATGCATTTACTTTTCACTTTCACTAGTTTAGGGGTACAGTCACTTAGGATTGAAATGATGCTCAACTATTTGCAAGTCTTATGACAAATGAAATTAATGGACAATAAGAGCCATGGTGGTGCAGTGGTTAGAATGCAGTATTGCAGGCTAACTCTGCCGGTTGCCAGGAGTTCAGTCCTGACCAACTCAAGGTTGACTCAGCCTTCCATCCTTCCGAGGTCAGTAAAAATGAGGACCCAGATTATTGAGGGCAATATGCTGACCCCGTAAACTGCTTAGAGAGGGCTGTAAAGCACTGTGAAGTGGTATATAAGTCTTAAGCGCTATTGCTATAAGCAGATTGGCATTTCCCAATAATTTAGATCAGGGGTGTCAAACTCGATTTCCTTGAGGGCCGCATCAGGGTTGTGTTTGACCTTGGGGGGGCTGGGGTGTGTGTGGCCATGATGGGCATGGCCAGCTCCACATCACTTGTGTCAGGGGATTCTGTGATGGCTTGACCACCCTGCCAGTGAAAACAGGCTCCCGAGCTCTGTTTCCAGCTGTGATGGCCTCCTGCAACCCTCTGCCAACAAAAATGGAACTGGGGAGTGCCGCACATGGTCCTCCTGAGCTCCATTTTCATTAGCAGAGGCACCGCAGGCCGGTCCCTGTCTGTTTCCACGGTGACTACACGGGCCAGATCTAAGCACCCCTGCTTTAGATACTTTATTTCAAGGCAAGAAAAATAATAAATGGAAAATACGAACATAGATTGCCCCAACATTCTCTAAGGTTTGATTTATTTGTTGGTCTAGAGACCTTACAAGACCAGCTTCTACTTAATAGGTTTTCATAACACAACCACAATGATAAAAATGCTTCAATGATGCCCTTGAAAAAAAGTGTGAATCAAGCAATCGTTTTAAATTAATTTCCTTGTGGTCCCAGCTTTAATCATAAATGATGTGCTGCACCAGGAGAAGGCAAGTCCTTTCTATACAAGCCACCCTCCCTACTTGGGCGCAAGGATAGACAACATTATTCTCCTTCCACTTCCAGCCCATTGCATATACACTCTGTGCCTACATTTTTCAGCTTCAATTCCTAAGGGCCCCTTTCCAACCTCAGCTGTCTTAAGCCCTTCAGAGCAAATGGTCTCTGATACTTCTGTCCATTCTACTAGTGCAGTGGTCACCAACCAATGGGCCGGAGACCACTGGTGGTCTGCAAGAAAATTTTGGTGGTCCGCAGAGAAATGTCACACCCAAAGCACCCCCCAAAGCAATTAATCCAGGCTGCGCAGGAACACAAGGCCGTGCTGCCCACATGGCCCATGGGAACACAAGGCTTGCGTCACTTGCATTGCGAACAACACAAGGTAGTGAGGGGAGGTGGGAAAGGGCTGAGAGGGGAACTTGCCCCACGCACCTCACCTGGCCACCAGGTTGCTTTTTTCTGCTTCTTTCTTCTGCTTTTGGCTGCATGCAAGGAAAGCAGCAAAAGTCTTTCTTTCTCTCCCCCAAACTCCGCTGGAAATGAGTCTTTGGGACCCTGCAAGGCCTCCTGCTCCAAGAGGCTGCACAGGTGCGACAAGTCTCACAAAGACTCATTTCTGGTGGAGTTTGGAGGAGAGAAAGAAAGACTTCTGCTGCTTCTGTTGCTTTCCTTGCATGAAGCCAAAAGCCTCTCTCTCTCTCTCTCTCTCCCCCTGAGAACGGAGCTGGAGACGGTGTCCTGCGATCCCAAATAAAAAAATGATTGATCGGTAGGAAAATGCAATGGAGAATTTTCCTGCAGACTTGTTTCAGGATTTTCCCAGGGTCTCTGGTTCGCGGGATTTAAAATTATGGGTTTGGTGGTCCCTGAGGTCCAAAAGGTTAGCGACCCTTGTACTAGTGCAACCTGCACCAATTGACTGCAGTGCCTGGCATTCCCTGATCCATCCAGCAACTAGCCATTCCCCTGGGCAGCCATTTGGTACTGTGCTGCTATGTAAACCTGCAGGCGATCCAACAATGGCCTATTAAGTCAATAAGCAATACTCAACCCTGAACACTCATGCTGCATTCAGCCCTTACTTCACACCATAGTTTCTTTTCCATTTCTTCATAGGCTAGATGACACATGCTCTTATTGCTTTCCTATCCCCTGCCTACAATACCACAAAGCTTCCCTTTCCTTAACTTTGAGTTACAAGTAAGAACATTGCTGCTTTGTTTCTATCAAGCTGAACTCTCAGTTCTTCCTTACTATAGAGCTTCTGTAGCCTACAGAGAAAGTAGAAAGAAAAGAATAACCTCTCCCATATCACTTTAATTGCTGCAGCATCAAAACAATAAGAGAAAAAGAAAAAGAGATGTTATATTATTTCAGCCCTTTGCTAACTCAACTGAGTTAGCAAAGGCGATGGAGATAATGTGTTTATAGAACTACTAGCTGAGCGCCAATGTCATGGTTATGTTGATGGTGGTGGTGATAATGATGATGATGATAATGATAATGAGGTTATCCATTCAATCATGTATGATTCTTGGTGATTCTATGGGCCACATCTCTCCACGTTTTCCAACCTTGCACTATTTCTTTGAGTTTTTCTATGCTCTGTCTGGTGTCAGCTTTGATGGTGTGAATGTCAAAGTGATGTTCTGCAATTCTGGTTGCCACAATTTTGCTGTGCCCAAATCTTTTGGGAAAAACCCCAATAGAATACTGATTGCAGGCCATGCCTTTATCTATCTGAAATGTCCAGCTCTGCTATGACCCTACCCTATACTGATCACCTGCCTTCACCTCCAGTGTAATGGCAAAGCTGCCTCTAGATGCTGACAGCCTGAACTAGAAAGCATCATTTTAATAACAACCAAAGGCAATTTAAGGATATAACACACATAGGCAGGAATGCAACGAAGGCTCTATCATGGAGGCATAGCAAAAAAAAAGATGTTGTAGGGCAGGGGTCACCAACCGTTTGGATCTCAGGGACCACCAAACTCATAATTTTAAATCCTGCGGACCTGAGACCCTGGGAAAATCTCAAAAAAAGTCTGCAGGAAATTTCCCCACCACGTTTTCCTACCAATCAATCATTCTTTATTTGGGATTGCAGGATACTGTCTCCAGCTCCATTCTCTGGTGGGTGGGGGAGAGAGAGACTTTTGGCTTCATGCAAGAAAAGCAGCAGAAGCAGCAGAAATGAGTCTTTGTGAGACTTGTTGCGCCATCACAGCTTCTTGGACAGGATGCCTTGCAGGGTCCCAAAGACTCATTTCTGGCAGAGTTTGGGGGAGAGAAAGAAAGACTTTTGCTGCTTTCCTTGCGTGCAGCCAAAAGCAGAAGAAGAAAGAAGTGGAAAGAAGCAGCCCAGTGACCCGGCAATGTGTGTGGGGCAAGTGGGGCAAGTTCCCCCCATCTGCCCTTTCCCCCCTCCCCTCACTACCTCATGCCATGTGGGCGGTGCAGCCTTGTGTTCCGGCACAGCCTGGATTAATTGCTTTGGGGTGTGCTTTGGGGGTGACATTTCTCTGTGGACCACCAAAATTTTATCGCGGACCACCAGTGGTCCCCGGCCCACTGGCTGGCAACCACGGTCGTAGGGCATGCTTGTGCTATGACTAGATATAAGAGGGAAATCACATCCTGTTTTAAGTCTGTATTCTTCCTTGTTTGCTGCATAGTGACAGTACCTTCCCCATGGCCAATTAAATGTGACTGAAGGGGATTTTAAATCAAGAGTTCACTATTTATATATCTCTTTTGGTGACACATTTCTAGGTATTTCTATTGATCAGACAGACCTACCGGTAGACTCTCCCTCTCTTTTAGATCCACTAAGACTGTGATGGCGAACCTATGGCATGCATGCCAGAACTCGCACACAGAGCCACTTCTGCCAGCATGCAAGAGGTTGACCAGAAGAGCCCCACTGCGCATGTGCGCCTGCCCGACAGCTGATTGTCAGGTATCTGGCATGCATGCCCAGGGGGTAGGGGCACAGGAGACGCATGCGCATGCACAGAGATGCGTGGCACACTTGGGGGCATCACGTGTGCATGTGCAGAGATGCATGCCATGTGGGAGGATCGCGCGTGCATGCACAGAGATGCACGGTGTGTGTGGGAGGGGGCTTGGGGGCCCCCATGTGTATCGCCTTCTGGAGCCCAAAAAGGTTAGCCACCACTGCACTAAGACTTAAACATTTCTTGCTAATGTCCATTCAATGATTGAAGAGTACATGGTGACAGCAAATATGCTTTAAAATCCTTCACAGATTGTCTTCTGCATTGTAATCAACTGGGTCTTTCATCGTATGTAGCAGGCTTCTCCAATCTGATGTTTTTTAGTTGCTGGATAGTGAAAATTGGAATTGTGGTGAAACATATTTGGAATATATAAGTTGGTAAAAATGTGTAAAGAATATTAAGATGTGATTATTGTATGATCACATGATATTCATTTCCAGTACATTCTGAATATGCAGTTAACTATAAGCTTTCAGTAACCATAACTGTTTGAATACAATTTGACAAGTGACATGCCAGAAATAATTTTGAGGCATTGCTATGAATGCCTAATGGTTTACTGGCAGTTTTCCCTTTGCTTTGATTTTAATACTTAGAAGGACCTCTGACCTAAACCATTAACTGGTATGTGCAATGTGTGTGTGTGTGAGTGTGTGTGATAGATAGATAGATAGATAGATAGATAGATAGATAGATAGATATAGATATACACACACTGATATTAGAAGATAAATAGGCTTTATTGCTTACTATTGGAAAAGAGGGCATCTACTAAATGTACAAGCTATTTATTTGTGTATCTCTTTAGAAGTATGTCTAAACTTTAAAAAGAATACCAAGAGGATAGGGCAACTCAAACCAAGAGTATCATAAAATATTTTAAAAATATCCTTTATGAAATATTAAATACTTGTAAAACATGTGAAACAGTTTTAAAAACTAATTTGAAAAGACAGGTTTTGATACCTTTTCTGGAAACAGTGAATGATAGGGCTTCAGAAGCAGTATTTTATGGGTTGGGAACAACACAGGAGAAAAATCTTTTGTGCCTCCTCTTCAAATGGATCCTTAGAGGCAGCAATATCCTCTTTGTTATGTATGCAGGTTTGAATGTCATTGGTTAAGTTTGAACTGTTCTTGTAAAATGTCAGAAATGATTGGTTTAAAAGTCGCGGAAAACCCTGCACTCTGCTTGGCTGGCAACTGCGCTGCTGGCTATAAGTAGCAGCGCAGTCCAGCCAAATCGGGTCTTTTATGAGCTGTAGTCCCTAATAAACTCTTCACTGAAGCACTCCGCGTCTGACTCTTCATGCAAATCTAACACTCTTAATAATTCAATATGTTCATAGAAAGGCTAATATAGTAGTTTTATAGATAACTAAGCTTTAAACCAAGATGAGCAACATTCTCTGTCACCAGATAACTGGATCTTACTATGTGGTGAATGTGTGGAGAAGCCAAAAAAATATTGGATGAAAATAATGACATGGTTGGAAGAGATGATAAAACAACGTATTGCATTACAAACAGAAATATTTCTGTTAGGGATCTTTACCTGACGTTTATAACAAAGATAATGTATATTTAATTATTCATGTACTAACTGCAGCTAGAATGGTATTTGTGCAACATTGGAAAGGTGAGGAGATTCCCAAAGATGAGGAAGTAATCAGGAAAATAATAGAATGTGCAGAGATGAACAGATCAACACTAGCAATTAAAGAGAAAGAGCAAACCAATATTATAGGTGTTATGTATGTAGGTTTGAATGTTATTGGTTTATTTGAACTGTTCTTGTAAAATGTCAAATGGTACTGGTTTAAATAGTGCGGGAAGAAACCCTGCACTCCCATTGGCTGACAGCTACGGCTGCAGGCTATAAGAAGCAGCCGTAGCCAAGCCAGGACGGGTCCATTCGAGCTGTAGTCACTAATAAACTCTTTGCTGGAACTCCTCGCGTCTGACTCTTCATGCAAACTTAACAGTTACTATATGTATGATGAGAATAATAAGATGTAACTCCAGTAAGGTACTATCATCAGAAGAGTTGTATAATGTTAGGTGTTTGATGTATCTTAACTCTAAGTTTAGAGAAATAATATCAATGTGAATGTGAATGATGTAGTAAATGGTGAAGGATGTGGCACAGATGTGTTTGTGCCTAGGCGACACATTGCTTGAGAAAAAAATGAAACATTTGTATTTTTGAAACTGAAAAATAAAAAAAACTTGTTATAAAAAAGAAAGATTTGCCAGCCATTAATTACAGAATCAAATGACTAAATTATTAATGTAAAGAAAGAAAATCAAGATAAAGGCATCTTAGCTTGGAATCCATTCAGATATTTTAGAGTCTGGTTGTACCTAACTATACCTGCTAAAGATTTCAAGTTCCTTCCCCTATTATCTATGAGAAGAAGGAAAATAAAAAGTAATATAGGAAAAAGCACATATACCATCTATGAAATTCTATCCCAAAAGAAGCATGTATCATATAGTCATCTATTCTTTCAGCATGAACCGTTTTCTTTTTTTTTAATTCATATTTATATCCCACCCTTCTCCGGAGACTCAGGGCGGCTTACAATTTTTGGGATACAACCCAATGCGCTCAGCAATAGCCTTCATTCCATTGTATATGCCTGCTTATTACTAAGCGGCATTTTTACAAAGTCAGCTTATTGCCCCCAACAATCTTGGGTCCTCAGTTTACCTACCCCGAGAGGATGGAAGGCTGAGTCAACCTTGAGCCTGGTGGGATTCGAGCCTGCAATAATTACAGGCTGCTGGAACTAAGTGCTAGGCTATTAACAGCCTGCACCACCAAGGCCCTTGTGCCCTTTTCCCTAGAGTTTTCCATTTTCTATTGGTTTATATTGATAAATCGTTGTTTTTCTCTTTAACCTGTTGTCACTGCAATATAATGATTTTAAAATATTCTGTTATAAGTGCCTGAAAATTCATAATTTTATAAGATATTGTAAATGTGAATTACATTAAAATGTAAATTTTAAAACTGTATCTATAAAATAACTCCATATTCTCTCATACCTATAAGTAATGCCTTTTTTCTTTTTCTTTTGTCACTTGAAATTGATTTCAGGTATTCACGAACATGGCAACAGAAAAAGCATTGATGTAATCTTGATGCTTTGTTTCATAGAACTCATGGACACATCCTATATTTCCACAGATCTACCACTCATCTGTATCACATTGCTTTACATTTGTTACTTGGATATACCACAGTGTATGTACTGGCCATCTTTATTCAAGATAATTTTAAAGGGTTGCTTGTTTTAAGAGTAGGATCCCCAAGTGCAAGAAAAAAATAGATTTCATCATCTCAGGTCCCAAAAACCAAGAAGGGCATAAAAAGTTTCTTATAAACAGAAATCTTGCCAAACTACTGTAAAGCAGACCACTTGTACCATTGAACATATTTCTGAGAACTGCTAGAAGCGGAGCGCCTTAAATCTCTTCATTCCACACAAATATCTAAACTTCACTGTGTGTTGGCCCGCCAGAATGAACACCCTCCTTCCTGGGAATCCAGACTACATTCTATCACACACCTCTATTTTACATACTTTTGTCTATTAATTGCTAAGCAACAAAGAAAAATTCAACAGGTAAAACTTTTCCAATTATACAAAACAAAGAGACAGAAAAGGCTCCTGTTACCGATTTCATTTTTGTTTATAGACTCAGCAAAAGCCTTGGAGACAAGCCTATCTGTGAGGTAGATCAGCAGACTGTGGGCTATTTAGGCTACTCTGTCCCTTATAATTGACTTTAGGTGGATGCACAGCTAATAATACTTTTAAAAGAATCAATCTGCTCAATTCTTTAGCAATACCCTCCAGTTATCCTTGTACTTTCTTTGTACTATCAATGTATCTTTCACTATACTTTGGTAAATTTCCACTGATTCTACAGGCCATTCCATTCCATTTTTCTTTTTTTCCAAGGAAAAAAGACACCAAATCCATGAAAATGCTAATTAATATCTCTTTGTTAAACAGTAGTTTTATTTTAAGAAAATAGAAGAGGGGAAAACAATTAAATAAAATGTATTAAATACAAAAATAACAACAATTAAATAAACCGGGAAACAAGATAAGTAAAACATAAGGTAAGTAAAAAAGGATAGGGAATACAATTAAATACACAGAGGGAGCAGAAAAGGAAAATTACCAAGTGAGGATCCTATGTATGCATAGAAAATTGAAATGATAAGGCAGGATAATATATTCATCATGCCTTTTTATAACAATTTTTCAATACCACTATGAATCATTACATCAGAATCATTAATGTCCAATGTTGTAGACAGATCAATTTGATTATAATACTTCCATAAAATGAAAAAAAACAAAACAGAAACATTATAAAAACTCAGGCTGTAAAATTATCTACCTTCACCTGGGAGTAAGTCTCAATTCATTAAACAAATTTCTAAGGATGCATTCCCAGAATTCCACTGTCAGAACCTGAACAAATTTATCATAGTCTTAGCAGTCTCAGACCTCACTTTTCATTTTAAAATAACAGTTACTGATTTATTCTATTCCGTTCCATTCCATAAAGCTGTTGATATGTATTTTATATTTTAAGCAGTTTGAACATCTCATTCAATTATCATTATGGTCACTAAATCAAATCACTTTTTTTTATTTAAAGTATATGTTAACATTGTCTTGAAATATGTTACCCAATATACCACCAGATCAGTTCTTCCTCTAATGTACAGAAATAAAATGGACCACACATATGTTTAGACATCTTATTGGTAATGGTTAAATGTCTTGTTCTTGGAATATCACCTAAAAGAGCAATGATGTAATTTAATTTTGCATCTAGAATGTATATTAGTATGTTGTATATGTCTCCTAGTTGGTGGGATTCAGACAACAGAATGTTGGCTTGCAAGATAATCTCTGGATTAGAGATCCTATCCTGCAGTTAGCAAATTTGGAGTAAACCTGGATTTGGATGCCTTGATTGGTGTTGCTTTTACTGTTAACAGACAATGCTTCATGTGACCTAAATATGATTAAGGAAAATAGCTTAGTCTAGACCACCAGCTAACTAAAAGCATTATTTGGAAGACACATTCAATTAAAGACTTGATAGGTAGCAGAGATCAATATATCTGGGCCTTTATGAAAAATGATGAAATTGTAATGAACTATACATTAAACAAAATAAATAAAAATAGATACATGTTCCAACTATTATAAATGCTTTTACACCACTGCATTCAGTTAATTCCCGTGTGACATCATACAAATACACAATAATCAATTATCAGAAACTATCAATAGATCAAAAACAATTCAACAATTATACTATTATAATAAAAAAAGCCAAGATATCATTTGACAACAACAGAAATTCATCACAATTCAGATGCCTCCACCTACCCTCATCTCTGTCCCAAAAACCGCATTGAAAAGGCATGCTTTTAAAAAAATTCCTAAATCTTGAAAAGGAGAAATTATATATTTTCATGCTTTTAACCTTCCCTTATTATGTTTATTTTTTATTTTATTTATTTTTATAAGTAACTCAAGGCAGGTAACATACTTAATACTCTTTTGTCTTCCTATTTTCCACACAACAACTATCCTGTGAGTTGGGTTGGGAGAGAAAGAATTACTGGCGCAAAGCCCCCTTGCAGCTTTCATGCCTAAGTTTATTTTATTTATTTATTTATTTATTTTGTCAAATGCTTACAATATAAAATAATAATAAACATAAGTTTAAATGTAAGAAATAGGAACTAATAATTGAGGACAATAGGACAGAGATAGTAGGCACGATTCTGCACTTATGCATGCCCCTTACAGACCTCTTAGGAATGGGTTGAGGTCAATAGAGGTTTATTTATTTATTTATTTATTATTTGGTCTTGTATGCCGCCCTATCTCCCAGAGGACTCAGGGCGGCTCACATAAAAACACCAAATACAAAAGTTAAAAAGAATTAAAACTTATTAAATCAATTAGACCAAATAAATATTTAAAACCTAACCACAAAACATTTTAAAATAAACCCCACCCCTCAGTCCAGGCCGGTTTCTTCGAATAGCCAAGTCTTTAGGCCGCAGTGAAAGGAGCAGAGGTCAGGGGCCAATCGTAGCTCCAGGGGAAGCTGGTTCCACAAAGTGGGTGCCCCCCCAGAGAAGGCCTTCCCCCTAGGGACCGCCAGCTGACACTGTGTGGCCGACAGTACCCCAAGGAGGCCCTGTCTGTGGGCGCGCACCAGGTGATTGGTGTTCAATGCTGGCAGGAGACGTTCCCACAAGTACCCTGGCCCTAAGCCATGGATGGCTTTATAGGTAAGAACCAGCACCTTGAATCTCACTTGGAGGGCAGCCGGCAACTAATGCAACTCGCGCAGGAGGGGTGTAACATGGGAGTATCAGGATACCCCCATCACAACCCACGCAGCCACATTCTGCACCAGCTGAAGCCTCCGTGTGGTCCACAAAGGCAGCCCCATGTAGAGCGCATTGCAGTAGTTGATCCAGGATGTAACGAGTGCATGAGTGACCGTGCGTAGTGCATCACAGTCCAGATAGGGGCACAACTGGGGCACCAGACGCACCTGGGCGAATGCCCCCCTGGCCATGGCTCCCACCTGCTCCTCCAAACTGAGCCATGAATCCAGGAGGACACCCAAGTTGCGAGCCCTTTCTATGAGGGGCAACACCTCTCCCCCCATAACCAAAGATGGAACATCTTGGACCACCCGAGATGCTGGTACACATAGCCACTCAGTCTTGGCAGGGTTGAGCTGGAGCCTGTTCCTCCCCATCCAGATCCGCACCGCTTCCAGGCAACAAGACATCACGGGGAGGGCATCACTGAGTTGGTTTGGGGTGGAGATGTAGAGCTGGGTATCATCAGCATACTGATGATACCTCACCCCAAAACCACAGATGATCTCGCCCAGCGGCTTCATATAGATGTTGAACAGGAGGGGAGAAAGGATCAACCCCTGAGGCACCCCGCAAGCGAGGGGCTGCGGAGCCGACTTCTGCCCTCCTGCCAACACCGATTGCAAACGCCCCGAAAGGTAGGAGGAGAACCACAAAGAATGGTGCCTCCCACCCCCAACCCCCCGAGGTGCTGCAACAGGATACCATGATCGATGGTATCAAAAGCCGCTGAGAGATCTAACAGGACTAGGACAGAGGAATATCCTCTGTCCTGAGCGCTCCAGAAATCATCCATCAGCATGACCAATGCCATCTCCGTGCTATACCCGGGCCTGAAACCCGATTGGTACGGATCTAGGTAATCAGCTTCCTCCAGGAACCTCGGAAGCTGGGATGCCACCATGCTCTCAACAACCTTCGCCATAAAGCGAAGGTTGGAGACTGGATGGAAGTTGTTCAAAACAGCTGGGTCCAAGGCAGGCTTCTTGAGGAGGGGCCTCACCACCGCCTCCTTCAAGGCGGCCAGGAAGAACCCCTCACTCAACGAAGCAGTGACAACTGCCTGGAGCCAGCCTCGTGTCACCTCCCGGGCGGCATACACCAGCCAGGAAGGACACGGGTCCAATAAACATGTGGTGGAACTCAGCCTTCGCATGGCCCTGTCCACATCATCCAGAGTCACAGGGTCAAACTCATCCCAGGATGTAACAACCAGACCCAATGTTACTCCCTCGTCAGACTCTAGCCAGTCGGAGTCCAAGCCAGCCTGAATCTGAGTGATCTTGTCCTGCAGGTGATGACTAAATTCCTCAGCATGTCCCTGCAAAGGGTTGCCCCCCCCACACAGTTCAAGAGGGAGCGGGCGACCCCAAACAGGGCAGCCGGGCGATTCTCTGTGGATGCAATGAGAGCAGCGAAGTAAGAAGACCTCGCCGCTCTCATCGCCACCAGGTAGGTCCTTGTAAAGGACCTCAACTGGGACCGGTCAGATTCAGAATGGCTGGACCTCCAACTGCTCTCTAGGCCTCTCCTCCATCGCTTCATCTCCCGGAGCTCCACGGAAAACCAAGGAGCTACCTGGGATCTGCGATGGGTTGGGCCGCAAAGGAGCAACCCAGTCAAGAGCCTCTGAGGCAGCCTGTTGCCAGGCATCCACCAGGGTCTCGGCTGAGTTGTGAGTAAGGGAGGCAGGAAATGACCCAAGCGCCAACTGAAACCCCTCTGGGTCCATCAGGCACCTGGGATGGAACCACCTGGTCGGTGGTTAGTTTGAGGGTAAAGGAGTGGGGGTTTGAGCAGGTGACAACAGAATCAGGTAGTGAGTTCCAGACATTGACCACTCTGTTGCTGAAACCGTACTTCCTACATTCAAGGTTGGAGTGGTTTACATTTAGTTTATATCTGTTGTGTGCTCTCGTATTGTTGTGGTTAAAGCTGAAATATTCATTAACTGGTAAGAAGTTGTAACGTATGATTTTATGTACTATGCTTAAGTCCAATCTTAGCCAGCGTAGTTCAAGGTTGTCTAGGACTAGAATCTCAAGTCTGAAGGCAAGCTGTTCCACTGATTTGTTATTCTCACTGTTAGGAAGTTTCTCCTTAATTCCAGGCTGTTTTTCTTCTTGATTAGTCTGTTGCTTGTCTTGTCCTTTTGTTGCTGGTCTTATCCTCTGGTGCTTTGGGAAATAAGTTGACCCCCTCTTGTTTGCAGCAGCCCCTCAAATACTTCTTTTCTCTAGACTAGCCATACCCAGTTTCTGCAGCCATTCTTTCTGTTTTAATCTCAAGGCCTTTAATCATCCTACTTGCTCCTCTCTGCACTTTCTATCACTACGCACTTTCTACCATTCTCTACAGGAATGCTCTAGGTAGGTAGGCAGGACCTAAGCCACCAAAGAACAATGCCTCCAATTCCCAGTCTCCAAAGTAGTCCCAAATTACAGTATATCATGATCAGTGATATTGAAGTCTGTTAAAAAATCTGGCAGGACCAGTCGAGTCACACTCCCCTCATCTAAGCCCCACCATAAGTCATCAACCAACATGTACCTGTGGAACTAAAAAAAAAGAGGAAGGACACAGATGAATGAAAGTAGTTTGAGCTTACAGAATTAATGACTCTCCATTGGGTAGTGAAGCTGATCATTTAATTCTAAAATAAAAGGAATCATATGTGTGTCAGAAAGTATGAACTGGTGTTGCAAGGCATTGGTGGGCGTGCATGATGGTAGGAATCTTCAGACTGGTGATAGTTGCAAGTTACACCCTCTATAAATGATGATAAAGGAAAAATCAGATCGTGCAACTTACTAAATGAAAGTGTGCGTGAGGGGAGAGGGGTTCCTATAGACATTAGAAATGGATGAGTGGAACTGAGGAAAGAGAGCACAGAAAAGTGATACGGACATTTAGAGGCCCAAGAATGACAGAAAGTTGTCTCCTGTCGGTTTAGAAGATTTTTTTTATCAATGATGTATGTCTTATACAAACATGAGATAAAGGAATGATTTTAAATCTAAAATATGTTTGATTTTATGATGTGAATTAGTGAAGGATACAAAGATGGTTAAGTTCTGAATATGGCACAGATCATTTTTAGTATTTTGAAAACTCCTCCACCCCAAAAATATTGCAGATGAAAGGATGTTCAAGTCCAGCAAACCTGCCCCACCCTGCTTTCAGGGGAACATGGGGTGAGTTGTTTTCGCCTCCATAATTGATTGAAGAAATTGAAGAAAAGGACAGCAGGAATTCCATCTTCATTGCCCTGAAATTACATTGTGTTCCATATTTGTGGGTAACAACAGAAACTGACCCCATTGCAGAGTTACAGACAGTAAAGTACACTGTGAAGGCAGTGCTTTTAATTCTCACTCAAAGATGTGAGGAAACCACAATAGCATGGATATATGGATCAGCCCAGAGTCAAGAAAGAATAGAGTTGAAGGAATATAGCTTTTATATAAAATGGAGTTCTACAAGAAAAGTGCATTCATTCTCTCTATCTTGTTTAATAACATCAACAGAATGAATGAAAACATCCAACAGAAATACATGAAGAAAAAGTGGGATCAAGAAGAAATAGGAGGCCAAGAAAATAATGAATGAATGGAATCGATAAGATCTTCAAGAGAGAGATGAGAAGATTAAAGAACAAAATGTGATACATGGAATTGATGTCATGGAAGCAAGGATAGTTCATAAGGATTGAAAGATATGGAGAGGTAAAGTGAATCGTGATGCTAAAAGTACTTTTTTCTCTCTTCTCCTCACACATTCTTTGTCTTTGTACTATCTGGATTTTTTTTTGTAAACAGTGTACTGTTGTTGCCGACAAAGGTTAGAATCTGTCTAGTTCCTACTGAGTTCTTTAGGGTTTGGTCCTTCCCTTCCAGTCACTGGGCACTGGCCCCCAAGGTCATTTGCATTTAAAACACTGAAGAGGCCAGAAACCTGAGGCAGCTACTTAGGAAAGGTTTCCAAAGCATTTAAATGTTCTCATGTAGGATCCTTATACAGATTGGTTCAGAGCAGGGGTTGTCCAACCTTGGCAACTTTAAAACTTGGCTGGCTGGAGAATTCTGGGAACTGAAATCCAGAAGTCTTAAATTGCCTGGTTTAGAGAATTATTTGTAAAGAGACTAGTGTAATATGTTTAAACATGGGTTTAAAATTCATTTGAAAGAATGTTAGACCTGTTTTAAAAATGGAACTAATACTCCCCTGAGAGAGAGTTATTTCTATGCTGCAGTGAAAATCTATTTATACTAGGAAACAAAGCTGGATTCTGCCAGCTATGTGTTGCTGGTTCTGTCATCAAATAATGCATTGCAATTGTTCACTTATTTCTCCCAAAATGTATGCCTGGTTATTCTTTTTGTTACTCTAGCGAAAACAGTACCGTGTTGCTTATTCCTATGCTAGTTTGGCTACTTCTACTGGATGCTGCCAGCTGTGGCTTCTCATTATTAGAATTGGCAGTCCCTTGAAGCTGTCTGTCACCTCTTATCAATCACTTCCTCCTGCTTCAACCCACAGCCCTCCTACCTGTGACAAGTAAACTGGGTTATTTTTGACTCAGGATTTCGGGCTCTTACATCTCACGCAATGCTTGGTGGAAAGAGAATATGAATAAATAAGTGTCACTTTGACCATTGTCTCAAGAAAAGAGTAAAGGATATGAGAGTCAACGCGACCAGAACTGTGTTACAAAAATCTGATTGTTATCTGTAGAAAAATGGCAAAGAAACTGTTTCTTTACCTACCATATAATGGTTCTCTGAGATTTTTGCAGCACACATTTGGTGTGTCTTCTGAGGGCTGCTAGATGTTTCTAAAGTGTTAGATTTGCATGAAGAGTCAGACGCAGAGTGCTTCAGTGAAGAGTTTATTAGTGACTACAGCTCATAACAGAACCGGTTTGGCTGGGCTGCGGCTGCTACTTATAGCCAGCAGCCGCAGTTGCCAGCCAATCAGAGTGCAGGGTTTTCCCGCACTTTTTAAACCAATCATTTCTGACATTTTACAAGAACAGTTCAAACTTAACCAATGACGTTCAAACCTGCATACATAACATAAAGTACAGGTCCCAACCTTCTCAGCCAACACGGCCAGTAGTGAGGAATGTTGTGAGTTATCATTCAAGAATATTTGGAAGCCACAGATTCCCCACCACTAGTTTGAACAAAGTCAGCTTTCCAAACCTGTCATTCCCAAGATATTTTGTTTTCTAGCTCCTAAGCCATGACGGCTAATGGAGGCAATAGTAATAGCAGTTACATTCCAATATTTCTAAAGAACAGATAAGGCCAGCCTTCAGTATGTGAGATATTTGGCAGCATTAAGTCCTTTTGGAACATCCCCGCTCCTCTCTTACCTATTCATTGCAACCCAACTTTTAAAATCTTTCTCCAGGAGTGAGAATTCCAGTTTGTCAACTTTTTTAGGTGTGAATAAATAAAGTTAGAATAACTTGATTCAGAAAAGTTTTTTTTAAAGGAAGTTCATGACGCTTATCTCACTGTGAAAAGTTGCAGCAAAAAATAAAATATCATGAAGAGGCAAAACATGTGCTGTTTGAAGGAGAGAGGGTTATTTTAATTCCGGCTGGGTTTGTTGGGTTATATAAAACAATGCTAATGATATGCATATTTTGCTATGCTATGTGATTCTATAAAATACTGCTGTTACTGACAGACCAGAATTTCTGTTGCTAAGCAAGGCAGTTGTTAAGTTATTGAGTTGTGCCCAATTTTACAACATTCTTTGCTACAGTTAATCATTGCACACACATGGTTGTGTTGGAAGAAATAGCCTTCTGGGTTCAGTCCTTTAAACCAGTGGTTCCCAACGCCTGGGCTGTGGACGAGCACTAGTCCAGGGCCTACCAAGAACTGGGCCTAACAAATAAGCAATGCCCCATCCACACACATGCGGGATTCAGGCAAAACCAGCCCCACCCCTTGTCTGAGGAAAAATAATCCTCTGCAGAACTGGTCCCTGGTGCTCCAAAGATTAGGGGCTGCATGCTTTAAAGCAGGGGTCTCCAACCTTGGCCACTTTAAGACTTGTGGACTTCAATTCCCAGAATTCCTCAGCCAGCTTTTGAAGGGCAATTAAATGGCTCTGCCTGAAGGAGGTAGATCTTTGTTATGTAGAATAGACTGCACCAGGTCTTAATGGCTCATTAACAAAGGTGGTGGGGGCTGAGTTTCTGCCTCCCTTTTAGGGGAAATATTCTGCCCTTTTAATATTTCCTAAGCTTTGCTGGCTGAGGAATTCTGAGATTTGAAGTCTACAAGTGTTAAAGTGGCCAAGGTTGGAGACCCCTGCTTTAAACAGTTCAGTAGAATTACTAAATATTAGTAATTATAAATTATTCAGTAGAATTACTAAATATTATTTCATAGCTATGGAACTGGTGTAGAAAATGCTTTGCCTTTCTTACTGAGCCAGCAAATACTCAACAGCAGAAAATTGAACAAACTTCTTTTAAATGTTTGAGCAAGCATATTTGAAAACAGGCAACCCTGAATAGGGCCCTCCTAGTGATTAGTATGGCTCTCTGAGTTTGTACAGATATTTCACTATTTTTCAATTTAATAGATGACAAGCGAATACTGTAACGCACCCTTACAATATCAGATATTCTTTGATGTGTAGACTTCAACTCCCAAAGTGTGTTAGTTAGAATGGCCATTCTTGAGCATTGTGGAAGTTGAAATCCACATATCTGGAGGGTAGATAGGTTGGGGAAGACTTGTTTAGTGCTTGAACAAGGTGATGTTTAAGCAGTCACCTACTTAAAACATGATAGAACAGCTGAGACATCATTTGAATAGCTATGTATAAACAAGCACCATCCATCTTTACAATGTAAATCCAATTTACTCTATAAATCTTGATGTAATCTGTGAATTTACTTTATACAATGAGTTCTTTAATATGGGAAGCTCCTAGTAGCAGCAATCAAAAGGCCTTATGTCTCTATTTCATCTTCCTCTAGTAATATTTTGCAATTTGAAAAAAAAGATGGGAAAAACACGGAAGGATGACAAGGGAGGCCATATAATCTGAACATTTGCTAAAAAAACATTAAATGGCTTAGGATAATTTCAAGATGACATCCTCTTCTGGAAATGCCCTGTGCTAGTCTTGGTTTTGTAGATGGAACAAGTTGAATATGTTTTAGAGGTTGAGATGGCATTCATAAAGGCAGAGGAAATGGCAGAAAAGGAGAGATTTAGGAAAATTTCCTCAACAGTGGTCTGGAATAATTAAATCTCTACAAAATGCTGACTTCTTTCTGTGTTGGGTGAAATTAATACTGAAAAATGCCCTTAATCCTCTTTTTCTCCCTCTGGCACTCTAAGGCCAGAGCAAGATCATAGAGACTGGAGACTGGTGATGTTCAATAAAACTCAAATTAAGGGAACCAAATTCTACCCTCCTGTAAGCCTCATTAGGCTGGAGAATCATTGGGTTGTTTGTTAGTTGCGAAGTCGTGTCTGACCCATTGTGACCCCATGGACAATGTTCCTCCAGGCCTTCCTGTCATCTACCATCTTCTTGAGTCCATTTAAGCTCACACCTACTGTTTCAGTGGCTCCATCCAGCCACCTCGTTCTCTGTCGTCCCATTCTTCTTGTGCGTTCAATCGTTCCCAGCATTAGGCTCTTCTCCAGTGAAGAGTCCTTCCTTCTCATTAGGTGGCCAAAGTATTTGAGTTTCATCTTCAGGATCTGGCCTTCTAAAGAGCAGTCAAGGTTGATCTCCCCCTAGGACTGACTGGTTTGATCGCCTTGCAGTCCAAGGGACTCGCAGGAGTCTTCTCCAGCACCATAGTTCAAAGGCCTCAATTCTTTGGCGCTCAGCCTTTCTTATGGTCCAACTTTCACAGCTATACATTGCAACTGGGAAAACCATAGCCTTGACTATACACACTCTTGTTGGCAGGGTGATGTCTCTGCTTTTTAGTATGCTGTCTAGATTTGCCATAGCTTTCTTCCCTAGGAGCAAGCGTCTTTTAATTTCTTGGCTGCAGTCCTCATCTGCGGTGATCTTGGACCCAGGAAAATAAAATCTGTCACTACCTCCATTTCTTCCCCATCTATTTGCGAGGAATTGAGAGGGCTGGATGCCATGATCTTAGTTTTCTTAATGTTGAGTTTCAAGCCAACTTTTTCACTCTCCTTCAATTCCAATCAATACAATAGAAGGCGATCAGTCTTTCTTACAGATTTTTGTCAGATCAAAACCTGAAGAGTGGGACACCCTTACATAGGCACCAGTTGTTTGGGGAGGGGGGGCTGATTGCAAAACTGTTGCTGGTAAAACAATTTAATTTATTTATTTGATTTATTTGATTTATCAATCGCTTACAAGGTAATAGATATAAGTATAAACATGAGTAAGAATACAGGAAATAGGTACGAATAAATGGAGACAATAGGACAGGGATGGTAGGCACAATGGTGCACTTATGCATGCCCCTTACAGATCTCTTAGGAATGGGGTGAGGTCAATAGTGGACAGTTTGAGGTTAAAGGAGTGGGGGTTTGAGGATGTAACTACAGAGTCAGGTAGTGCATTCCAGGCATTGACTACCCTGTTGCTGAAGTCGTACTTTCTGCAATCAAGTTTGAAACGGTTTACATTGAGTTTGTATCTGTTGTGTGCTCTTGTGTTGTTGTGGTTGAAGCTGAAGTAGTCATTGACTGGTAGGACATTGTAGCAGATAAGCTTGTGTGCTATGTTTAAGTCTAACCATAGGCGGCGTAGTTGAAGGTTGTCCAAGCCCCAAATCTCAAGCCTGATGATATAGGGTATTCTGTTGCAAGCAGAAGAGTGTAGTGCTCTTTTTGTGAAATACTTCTGGACTCGCTCGATTGTATTAATGTCTGATATGCAGTGATATTTTCCTTATTCAGAAGAATGAGCCAGCAATGTTTATAGTAATATGAACCAGGTTCTAGTCTTTTTTCCATCACCGAGCTGCGTTTTCTGTGACCTTTCTCATGTAAATTCAGCTTCTTCCTCAGCTCTTCTTATATTTAAACAAGGTTTACTTGTTTACTTTGGAGGTTGATTTTCAACTTGAGCTTTTCCCCACATGTTTGAGAGGGGAGGCATGTTCTTGTCTTCTGTGGTGCTGTAAATGCATATTGCACATTAAGCTGCAGTCTACCTAGAGCAAGAGGTCCCCAAACACCGGTGCATGAACTGGCACTGACCCATGGCCCACCAGGAACCAGGCAACATAAGTAAGCAAAACCCCATCTGTGCACGTGCAGAATCCAGGCAGTGCATAATGATCTAAGTCTAGAGCCCACTGTAACTACATAGCCAAAAAGGCATTAAGAGTTGTTAACCTAATCCTATGTAGCTTTTTCTCTGGTAATATCACACTACTGACTAGAGCATACAAAACGTTTGCTAGACCAACACTTGGATTGGTTAATAATTGATTCCATGACTTTACAGGTGACGCAGCATGAGGAGATTGGTCTGTAATTTTCAACTAAGCCAGGGTCTCCCTTTTTGAAAATGGGGGTGACCGTGACTAGTGGCCATAGGTTTGGCAAGGAGCTAGTCCTGAAAGATTTTTCAAAGATTATGCTTAGAGGTTCGGCTATGGCAGTGGATACCTTTTTAAGAAGTACGCACATATTCCGTCCGGTCCAATAGATAGAGATGGTTTTAGATTGCGTAGTGCTTTTTCAACATTGTCTTCTGTAAAATCTATATTTATTAGATCATTGTAGTTGTCTGTGGTTCGACTAGAAAATACTGGGCATGATCCATTGCTGTTTACAAATACTGAGCCAAAGAATGTGTTAAAGAGGTTTGCTTTAATGGTGTCATCGTTACAGTCTTTACCATTAGGTCCTTTCAGGGGTGGGATGGATCTTGAGTCTTTTAGTTTGTTGTTTACAAAATTGTAGAAAGCGCAGGTGGAATTGGTGCGTAGGAGGTTTTCCTCTTGTTTAATGTGATAATTGGTGCATTCAGTCTTTATCTGGTGGCATAAATTTTTGTATCAGCTTTTGAAGTTGGCAACATGACCAGATTTGTTTTTTTTGCCACAGTGATCTCTTTTTGGATTGAAGCTTCCTTATTGTTATGGGTAATCTGTTTTTTTTTGGTTTTGGGAGTTGTTATTGGTACATATAGTTTGATGACTCTTTGGATTTCAAGTAAAAATGTGTTGTAATGGTCTTCAACAGTATTGCATCCAGTGAATAGAGATTGCCAATCAAGGGATGAGAGATCGTTGTCTGTAAGATCATAGTTGCCTTTTTTGAAGTTATAATTGGGGATCACGTTGTTGTGATGATTTTTATGCAGACATATGTTGAGACAAAAGTCAATCATGTTGTGGTCACTGTTGGAAAAGGGTTCTATAATTTGTATTCTGTAAATTGAATTCAAACTATTGCAGAAGATGAGATCGAGGCGGTTGTTAAGTCTAGTATTGTTGGTTACTAGTTGTTCCGGTCCCAGATTTGTTACAGCATCTTGAGGACAACTTACTGTAAGTTTTTTTCCCCACAATTTTTTCACCTCAAAGAATTATAGTAAAAACTTGACTGAGTGTGTTAAGACTTGCAGTCTCTCACTTTTCCAAAACCCTTGAGAAATGTTCTTATAGACTTGAAAAGTGGTTCTTTGAGAATTAAGACTTCAAAGAGACATAGTTGCTATGGCTTGCTTCGAAGGAAATTACTATACAATAAATAAAAAGTGGTTACTTATGTACTGGGTACATTAGGAGCTCTTAAGGAGTGTAAATGGGAATTACATTTACTGGCAAAAGACTGTAATATTATATGTTGTTCTGTAAAAGAATATTGCCATTTCTGAAATTTTATTAAATTAATACTAAGACCAAATGTTCTGGCAGTTGATACCCTACAATCTGATTTTTCCCAATTTGGAGTCAACAGATCCACAATGATTTTTTGTTTTGTTTTAACCATTAGGCCAGCCATTAATTCAACATTAAAAAAGACAAAAGAGGGTGTAGGAAGTTATCACCCACCCCCTTCCTAGAAAAATGTCCTAGGAAATATTAAAAAGGCAGAATATTTCCCCTAAAAAGAGTAGAAACTCAGGAGCAGAAACTCACCTCAGAAGCTAAAACTCAGCCCCCCCCACCTTTGCTAATGGGCCATTACTCTGGCCTAGGCCAGCCTATTTTATGTAACAAAGATCTCCAGGTAGAATTAAAGGAATTGCCCAAGGCCCATTCATTACATCATCATCCAGCAAGGCTTAACCAAGCCTGGGACTCAGAGCCTACAGAGTTGCCCCTGCATGACCCCATGGGAGTCTGACAACCAATCAGAATACAAGCTCAAATTCGAATCCCAACAGAGGGTATAAAACCCAGGCACACTCAGCATATCACCCCTTCCTTCTTTTCCTTCACCTTGAAGCATGTGATCATCCTTTTTACTTTGGAGCTCCAAGCCATGTGGTCTTGTCCACCATTAAACCATCTTTCCAAACAGCTTCCATGTTTCCAGTGTCTTTTTCCCCACTTGGAACTGAACCCAGAAGGATATTTCTTCCAACAAGGCCAGTGGTGGGATTCAAAAAATTTAACCGGTTCTCTGCCCTAATGATTTCTTCCAACAACCAGTTCACCAAACTGTTCAGAAAGTTAACAACTGGTTCTCCTGAACTGGTGCGAACTGGCTGAATCCCACCACTGAACAAGGGAATAGATGAATGTAACAGTCCCACAGGCTGTTAATTTAGACAAATGCATTTTCTTCACCATATTGGAGACAGTCTCTCCACTCTGTGTCCTACTATTGAAAGACAATTTTGACTCCTCTGCTCTCCCCTCAAAATTGTAGAAAGTTAGCACCCACCCCTCTCCTAGAAGAATGAAATATTCTAGGAAATATTTTAAAAAACAGAATATTCTATTTCTCTGGATGAGAAAAGAAGAAACTTGCTTTTGGAAAGCAGCCCCCACCTTTGTTAATAGCCCCAGAAAGACTGGGCCATCCTATCTACAAGACAAAAGGCCTTCAGTTCCAGAGTGATAGGATTCAAGATCCAAACCAGGACAAAGCCATTAAGCCATAATAGGAATTGCCCAACACCCTTTCAGAACATAACCCTCTTCATTACATCATCACCCAGCAAGATTCAACCAAGCCTGGGATACAGACATCCTGCAAGGTTAGCTGGATCCCCACATGGCCCCCTGGGAGTCTGACAATCAATAGGATACATTTCTTGCAAGCCCAAGACAGGGCATAAAATATATCTCATTCTCCACTCCATGTGGTCATCTACCCAGAATCACATGCGCTCCGTTGTTCTGCTTCACCATTAAACCATCCTTCCAAGCAGCCTTCATGTTTCCAGTGTCTTTCTTCCCACTTGGAACTGAACCCAGATGAACTTTTCTTCTAACAAGGTAAACTGAATTTTGAGAACAGCCTTTAAAAAGGACAATGTCTTGGCTTAGAGTGAGATGAGGCAAACTAGTGACCACATTTTGTCTGCTCTTTGCAGATTGTGGGGGCATTTCAAATGAAAAGGCAGCTGGATGTGAGATGAAGACTGCTGAAATTCTTTCTGGAAGAAGGAGAGATCTGGAGAGTGTCCACATATACATCAGGCAGCTGATTTTTGTGAACAGGCAACAGAAGCTGTTGTTTTTGAAGCCATTTGTGATCTGGACTAGTGGATTCCATCATGCTCTGCACCCTAATTGAATCCTAATGGACTCAAGACTTAACCAAATTTCATCTTTTTAATCACTTTGTAACTCTTGTTGCTGTCGTGGTATGCCTCTTTAAGATTGAAAAAACTACAATACTACAACCCTACAAGTCGCTGGGTGACTTTCCCTTCAATCTGTTTAGAAGAAAGAAAAACTATGTCTTTTCAGCTTTGTAAGATTTTAATTTTTTTGTCATTTTTTCCATTATACAGTAAATGAGTGACTTTAAACTTTGGAGTTGTTTATAAACAATTTAAATGCTAAAGTTTTGTGAAACCAATTTAAAGAAAGATTTTGAAACTAATTAGTATGACCCTCTTATGTGGGGAAAATCTGTTTTGTTTACATTTCAATGCAAACAAGACTTTGAAAGCACATGATTTATTAAAACACATAATGGCTACTTTAAAGGAAACCTTTGATCTCTGGATATTTGAACTGTTTTATCTTTTAAATTCTTTACTGAACTAAGAGTTGTGCCTGAAGCTGAACAAATTGGTTTGAAGACAACCAAAATCGATTTTAAGGTGGATTTAAAAATTACAACCTACATGAAAGAGAAGAAATATTGGATCTATAAATGGAATTGATTGATCACTTAAAAACCAAGAAAGATCTACAAATAATGTACCCAAAGAGTGATGTAGATTAGAATATCCTTTTAAATTGAAATATTAGTATTTACTGGAGTTACTTCATGAAAATGTACAAATGGATCTGGGTAAAAAACATTAAGAGAAGAGATAAAAATGCTAAAAGAAGAGAGAAGTTAAATTTTTATCTATGGGATTTAAGGATGGCTGGGAAGAAAAAGGAAAATATCTAGAAAATTGGTTTGTTTGATTGTGTTTAAATAATGAGTTGCTATCTTTATTGATGTTATTGCTTTTTGGATTGGATAGCTTTTTTTTGAAATGTTAAATGATATAGTGGATTAGTAATTAATAATATTTGTTATCGTTTTTAGATATCTAACTTAAAGGCTTATTATTTCTGTTGGTGTTTAATAGATTTCAATTTTATTATTATTATATACAAAAAACAACAATGTACACAGCAAACAAGATAACTATGCTGGATTTTGTATCACAAATCACTAGTCAAACACTTCTCAAGCATTTAGGACTGCGTGATGTATCGGTGGATTATTATTATTATTATTAAATATTTAATTATTAAGAGAGATGAGGAGGTTTTAGACTAAATGGAGCAGAGGATTATATATAGTACTTATGCTGTTAAGTATTTTTTATTAATTTTTGCTGGACCTTTGTTGTTCAGTAATTAGAGATGAAGGTATAGATGATTTTATTAAAAAATGAGGTATGGAAAGAAGACGTATCTGGTAGTTATTTAAAAGAAAGAGGTAAATTGTTAATGTTGGGTATATTTGCTGGAGACAAAGAGGAAAGTTTATTTTTCTTACTATTTTTGGGAGAAGTATTCCTTTTTTCCACTACATTTTTTGTATGTGTCTATATATACATACACATACCTACAGTGTGTGTCTATATACAGTATATGTTAAGTTTGCATGAAGAGTCAGACGCGAGGAGTTCCAGCAAAAGACTTTATTAGTGACTACAGCTCGAATAGACCCGTTCTGGCTTGGCTACGGCTGCTTCTTATAGCCTGCAGCCGTAGCTGCCAGCCAATGGGAGTGCAGGGATTCTTCCCGCACTATTTAAACCAATACCATTTGACATTTTACAAGAACAGTTCAAATAAACCAATAACATTCAAACCTACATACATAACACCCCTCCCACTAGGTTCAGTCCATACCAAACCCCAACCTATCTAATGTATTCCTTTAAATAGGTGGGGCTCTTACGTGTACGTTGAGACCTTCGTGGTTCAGAAGCTTTAACGTTCTCACCCAGTGAGAGGAAATGTGTCTGCTGACATTTCCCTGTTGGGACTTCCTGTGAAAGGAGACCCTGTTGAATTGTTAGAATCTGGTCTCTCCTCCCAACCCATCTCCATTCCAATGTCAACCCCCAAGTCAGGTAGTGATGTGCAATCTTCCACTTCTAAGGATGGATCTTGGCTTTGTGACAGGGTTGGGATGGTTCCTGTCGCAATGGCTCGTTACACATGGGGTTGATTCCTGTTTGCTGATTTTCCTCCTGTTCCCCCTTCCCCTAGAAGAAACAGCAGATGAGGGACCTAGAGGGAGACAGGGGCGATGTTCTTGAGGGACCCTGGATCTAAGTTGGTCAATGTGCCTGCTCCAGAGAAGGCCATCCTCTGTTTGTACCCTGTAAGAACGAGGGCCTGTGATGTGAGTTATTTCAGCAGGAATCCACAAAGGGTCACCTAGAAGGTTCCTAGCATAGACAGAATCTCCCACACTAAAAGAACGAACTTTGGAAGTGGAATCCAGTGGTGCGTTGGGTGTGTAAGTGGGATGGGTCAAGGGAAGACCTAAGTTTCCTGCCCATCAACAACTCTGCTGGGGACAAGTTAGTTGATGGACTAGAGTGATGTGTTGAACACTAAGAAGCTTTTCAAGCTTCTCAGTGATGTCCCCAGGACCTAGCTGCTGAAGCTTCTCTTTGGTAAAGCGTGCCATGCGTTCAGCCCGGCCGTTGGCGAAGGGTGCCAGGGGCAGTGAGGGCATGTCTGATGCCTTGCTGAGCTAGAAAGGATTCAAAATGTTAGATGTGAATTGAGGGCCATTGTCAGAGACAAGGATATCTGGTAACCCATGGGTTACAAACAATTTTCTTAGCTGCTTGATAACAGCCTCAGTAGTTGTGGATGTCATTGGAATTACCTCTAGCCATTTGGAGTATGCATCTACTATCACTAGAAAAGTGTGCCCTCTTGTAGGGCCTGCAAAATCAATGTGGATTCTAGACCATGGGCCCTAGGACATTCCCATTCTGTGTGGTGAGGTGGTGCAGGTCTGACTACCTGGCAATTGGGACAAGAGGCTACAGTTTTCAACCATTTTGTCAATACCTGGCCACCATACATAACTCCTGACCAAACCTTTCATCCTTACAATCCCAGGATGACCCTCATGTTTTCCAAACCTCCTTTGCAGTTTGTAGGAATAACCACCCTGTTACCCCACAAAATACATCCTCTTAATACAGATAATTCAGTTTGCCTGGACTTAAAAGGTTGGGCAAGGTGAGGTAGATCTTGAAGAGAACCTTTCAGATCCAGCCCATAACAGGTGCCAATACAGCATCTTTGGCAGTTTCTTTGGCAATCTCACCAGCATGGACTGGAAGCTTAGCAACAGTCTCCAGGAAGAAGGTGTGAGTTTCAAGTTCAAAGTCCTCCTTGTGGCAAGGTAGTGGGCAACGACTCTGTGCATCAGCATGTCCAATGTCCTTGCCAGGCCTGTGAATCAGTTTGTAGGAATATGCTGCAAAAATTCAGTCCACCTCAGCATTCTTGGTGACAGGATATTAGGTGTAGTTTATCTCCTGCCACAATGCCAAGTAAAGGTTTGTGATCTGTAACAATGGTGAATGACCTGCCATACAGATATTCATGAAATTTCTTAACAGCTGCAACAACTGCTAAAGCTTCCTTGTCCAATTGGCTATAATTCCTCTCTGCTTTGGATGCAGTAAAATACAATTGGGGCTTCCGTCCATTGGGAAGCCTGTGACTCAAACCCCCACTCCAAAGGGATGCATCACAAGTCAGAACAACAGGTAAATTCTCAGAGAATTGTATCAACACAGCATCAGGCGTGATTAGTCTCTTAATACTGTTAAATGCTGACTGTTCCTTCCGCCCCAGATCCAAACAGCATTCTTATCAAGTAAATGTAAGGGCTCAGCAATAGATGCTTTGTGAGGTAGAAACATGTGATAAAAGTTAATAAGTCCAAGGAAGGCTTGCAAATCAGCCTTGCATCGAGGTTTAGGGGCTTCATTGATTGCTTTAACCTTGGCATCAGTAGGATGGATGCCCTGCTTGTCCAATCATATACCCCAGGAACTCAACTCTGTCTGTTTGAGTGTACATTTGTCTTCCTTGACTTTTAACCCCACTTTTCTGAATCTGGTAAGGACTTCTCTGAGTCTCTCTTGAAGCTGAGTGTCATTTTCAGCAGAGATTAAAACATCATCAAAATAGGGCACTACCCTGGCAGTCCTGCAACATTCTTTCCATAAGGCTCTGAAAATGCCAGGTGCCACGCTTACTCCAAATTGTAGTCTTTTTATTTGAAGGCACCTCTATGGGTCACAATTGTTTGTGCCTCTGCAGTAGCATCATCAACTGTTAATTGTTGATATGCCTGAGCCAAATCCAGTTTAGCAAATACTGTACCCCTGCCAGGAATGGAGCAGATGATGCACAACTGGTGCAGGATATAGCTCGCTCTGCTGCATGGTTAAATGTCCTTAGTCACCACAGATTCTCACTGACCCATCAGCCTTGACTGGTGTGACTATGGGTGTTTCCATCTGGGTGGTCAGTAGGCTCTAAAACCCCTTGAGCAATGAGTTTATCTAATTGTGCATCAATTTTTTCCTTTAAGCAAATGGGACCCTCCTGGGCTTTAGCAATTGGGGCACCTTGGGGTCTAGGCTGAAAGCAATAGGGGTCCCCTATACTTGCCCAGTCCTTCGCTGAAGACCTCTGGAAACTCAGACTTCAAGGACTCTTTCCCAGTCAGAACTGCTCACGTGATGGATGCCAGTCACCTCGATGCCAAGTGGCTGAACCACAAGTCCCAGCAAACTTGGGCGATCCTTGTCCACGATGGTCAGGGGCAAACGTTTGGTGTGGCCTTTAAACTGCACGTTGAAATCTCTCGCTCAACCTGGAATCTTGTTTCCTTGGTAGTCTTTGAGAGTCAGTGCTTGCTTCTGGAAATGCTTTTCTGAATTTTGGAAAGAGTCTGTGGATGGTCCCATGACACCATAGATAAATAAGAGCCTGAGTCCACTTCCATTTGGCAAGGTCTTCCTTCAATAAACACCTTCACATGAACTTTTCTGCTTTTAAGGTTGAAGAATACCAATAGTGATTGTTTGGTGTGTTTCACTCTTGCCATTTGCAAATTTTTACCCCCATTTTTTCAATGACATTGTTGGGCTTAAAGTCTCTCAGGGAATTTCTTCCTAGCTGGGGTGGAGTTCTGGATGCTTTGCAAACTCTGGCTATGTGACCCCGTTTCTCTGGCACAGGCAAATGGAGTCAAACTTGTTGCAATCAGTGCGGGGTGGCCCCCCACAGCCTCTGCAATAGAACCCTTGCCTGTTCTTCCCAGAGTCTTTTCTTTTCTTTTCCATTCTGAGTTTAAAATCCCCTCTTCTGCCTCACTGCCATCAGAATCAGAGTCTATTTGTTGTATGAGTAGATGTGTTTTCCATCAGAATGGCTTAGGCTGGCTTGAAGCCTTGTTAATCTTTTTCATGGCCGCTGCTGAGGACTTGGTGGCTTCCGCTGAAACAGCTTCTTCAATGGCCTCTTTAAAGGTGTCTTAGGTTTCATTAATAGTTTGCTTTGTAAAACCTTATCCTAAGGCCTAAAACAAACCCGATCACGCATGGCCTCTTCTAAGTTGGTAAAGTCACAAGCACCCCAATGTCCCTTAAACTTGCGAAGTCATTAACATATCCCCTTGATCCCGACGGTAAATTGTCTCTTAATGAGGCAGATACTTGTAAATGGGCTCTCAAAATTCTTTCTAATTCGGGCCATTCCATTACCTTCAGCTCTGCTGCTCCGCCAACGCCTTCGCCATTTTGAAGACTGCGGACCGCAGTGCGTGAGAAAGACGCCCTCTTCCGTCTCGGGGATGCGGCGAGATCGTTTCCCTCCAGGAACATGTGGAAGCGATCCCATCATTCCCAGTCTTCCGTCGCGGATCGAACGGTGCTGGGGGTGTTCAGCGCAGCCATCTCGCTCAGTTGCTTGTTCGTCGCGTCGTCTTCTCTTCGAAATCCCACCTTCGTCGCCAGTGTTAAGTTTGCATGAAGAGTCAGGCGTGAGGAGTTCCAGAAAAAGACTTTATTAGTGACTGGCTCGAATAGACCGTTCTGGCTTGTCTGGCTGCTTCTTTATAGCCGTAGCTAACAATGGGAGCAGGGTTTCTTCCCACTATTTAATAATACCATTTGACATTTTACAAGAACAGTTCAAATAAACCAAACATTCAAACCTACATACATAACAGTATATA
>CM019150.1:109389626-109457416 GCA_009733165.1 Naja naja | reverse complement strand
GGCAAACTGAATTATCTGTATTAAGAGGATGTATTTGTGGGGGTAACAGGGGGTGGTTATTCTACAAAACTGCAAAGGGAGGTTTTGGAAATGTTACATGAGGGTCATCCTGGGATTGTAAGGATGAAGGTTTGCCAGGAGTTATGTATGGTGGCCAGGTATTGACAAAATGGTTGAAAACTGGGTAGCCTCTTGTCCCATTGCCAGTCGGCAGACCTGCACCACCTCAGCCCCCACACAGGAATGGGAATGTCCTAGGGGCCCATGGTCTAGAATCCACATTGATTTTGCAGGCCCTACAAGAGGGCACACTTTTCTAGTGATAGTAGATGCATACTCCAAATGGCTAGAGGTAATTCCAATGTCATCCACAACTACTGAGGCTGTATCAAGCAGCTAAGAAAATTGTTTGTAACCCATGGGTTACCAGATATCCTGTCTCTGACAATGGCCCTCAATTCACATCTAACATTTTTGAATCCTTTCTAGCTCAACAGGGCATCAGACATGCCCTCACTGCCCCTGGGCACCCTTCGGCCAACGGCCGGGCGAACGCATGGTACGCTTTACCAAAGAAAAGCTTCAGCAGCTAGGTCCTGGGGACATCACTGAGAAGCTTGAAAAGCGTCTTAGTGTTCAACACATCACTCCTAGTCCATCAACTAACTTGTCCCCAGCAGAGTTGTTGATGGGCAGGAAAATTAGGTTTCCTTGACCGCCTCCATCCCACTTAAGCACCCAAGCACCACTGGATTCCACTTCCAAAGTTCATTCTTTAGTGTGGGAGATTCTGTCTATGCTAGGAACCTTCTAGGTGACCCTTTGTGGATTCCTGCTGAAATAACTCACATCACAGGCCCTCGTTCTTACAGGGTACAAACAGAGGATGGCCTTCTCTGGAGCAGGCACATTGACCAACTTAGATCCAGGGTCCCTCAAGAACATCGCCCCTGTCTCCCTCTAGGTCCCTCACCTGCTGTTTCTTCTAGGGGGAAGGGGGGAACAGGAGGAAAATCAGCAAACAGGAATCAACCCCATGTGTAACGAGCCATTGCGACAGGAACCATCCCGAACCCTGTCACAAAGCCAAGATCCATCCTTAGAAAGTGGAAGATTGCACATCACTACCTGACTTGGGTGCTGACATTGGAATGGAGATGGGTTGGGAGGAGAGACCAGATTCTAACAATTCAACAGGGTCTCCTTTCACAGGAAGTCCCAACAGGGAAATGTCAGCAGACACATTTCCTCTCTCACTGGGTGAGAACGTTAAAGCTTCTGAACCACGAAGGTCTCAAGTACGTAAGAGCCCCACCTATTTAAAGGAATACATTAGATAGGTTGGGGTTTGGTATGGACTGAACCTAGTGGGGAGGGGTGTTATGTATGTAGGTTTGAATGTTATTGGTTTATTTGAACTGTTCTTGTAAAATGTCAAATGGTATTGGTTTAAATAGTGCGGGAAGAATCCCTGCACTCCCATTGGCTGGCAGCTACGGCTGCAGGCTATAAGAAGCAGCCGTAGCCAAGCCAGAACGGGTCTATTCGAGCTGTAGTCACTAATAAAGTCTTTTGCTGGAGTTCCTCGCGTCTGACTCTTCATGCAAACTTAACAGAAACTAATCCAGGAGAGAAGCAGAATTAAGAGAAACCTGCTAATGGTGAGAACAATTAACCAATGGAATGCCTTGCCTTCAGAAGTTGTGGGTGCCCTATTGCTGGAAGATATTGGACAGCCACTTGTCTGAAATGGTATAAGCCGTGATGGTGAACCTATGGGATGCATGCCACAGGTGGCACGCAGAGCCAATTGTACCGGCACGCGAGCCGCAGGCAAACTTACCTCACTGCGCATGTGCGTGCCTCACAGTTGGTTTGAGGCCCTTTTGGCCTTCCAGAGACTTGAAAAGGCCTCTGCAGGCCAAATAGGCCCATTTCATCACTTCCTGTTAATACCAGAAGTGACAAAACGGGCCTATTCGGCCTGCAGAGGCTTTTTTCAAGCCTCTGGGAGGCCAAAAAGGGCCTGAAACCAGCCAAAAATCAGCTGTGTGTCCAGTGCAGGTAAGGGGGGGCAGGGGGATTGCACGTGCATGCACAGGAGGCATGGAGGGGCGCACATTGCCTTCTGGGTGATGGCAAATGAGTGCATGAGTGCCAGCGTGCACACAATTTTTGGCACAGGAGCCCAAAAAGGTTAGCCACCACTGGTATAGGGTCTCTTGCTCAAGCAAGGGGTTGGACTAGAACACCTCCAAGATCCCTTCCAATTTTGTTATTCTATCTTCTATCTCTCGTGCTTAGGCACCTCCCATTTGGACTATTACAACTCATTTTGCATAGGGCTTCCCCCAAGGAGCATTAAGCAGCTGCAGTTGAGTCAGAAGGCAGTACTATGTGCAGTTTCAGGCATACAAGGTGATGCCTGCTATGTACCATTACTTGCTTCACAAGCTACAGTAGTTCCCACTAGGCTTCTGTATGAAAGCCCTGCTCCTTTTGTACCTGTGTTGTGACATTACCCACATCTCCAAAAGAGGCAGCACCTGCAAGATAACAAAGCCAACATTGTTTTGTCAATTTGACCCTGCAGATACAACAAAACAGGATTCTACATTACTAAATTTTTGATACAGATATGCTAAAATACTAGGAATGTACCCAATAAAATAAATTAAAATAAAATAAAATAAATAAGAAATAAGAAGAATATCTCAGCACTCTGTTTTTTTCCCTGCTGTACCACTAATTCTAATTAGAGCCAATCTCTTTAGTAGATACATGAAACTTTCTGCATTATTGTCCATTCTTTCTGCACTTCACTCTTTGTCCCATTCCTTTCTCTCCATCTCACCTGGTAAATGATATATTTATCAAAGTCTTAAAGTATAATTACTTGAAGCTGTTTGCTCAGGGGAGGGGGAAGGGAATGTGACTTATAGTTGATGGCAGCAACAACTGTGCAAATCTCCACCCACCCCTTGCAGCTGCCTCTCAGTTGAAGGCTCAGAGCAGTTTGGGCAAAAAGAGCAGTTCATTGCTAGCATAGTTTCATTAAGTACAGGAAAGGGGAGATGGGGAATAAGAAGTTTTATGTGTTGTGCATCACATTTACATTTCCTAGAACATTGGATTTTGAGTGAGAATTAGCCAATGGCAGGACAAGATTAAAATATTCTATTTTTCATCCTTCTTTTAACTTGATGACTTCTGGCAGTCCTTTTTTTAAAAATGGAAATTTTATTACAAAAAGCCATTAGTGGGATTTGTTTCTGCTGCAGTTAGATATGAGGAGGAGTTGTCTAAGAACAATTCATTGCCGAAAGCATTAACTGCAGTTTGGGAGCTCAGGTAACTGCTGGTCTCATGCTTAATCTTGGGTTGTTGAGTTTTTGGTCTTCTGACTTTGCTTCTGCAGACATTTCCTTACCCAGCTAGGTAACATCATCCATGCATGGGGCAGGAGAGTTATTCATATGCGGTTGCTTGTCTTTCCAGCTTTGATCAGGGTATCGTTTCTCCTTTGATTGTCCTCTTGCACTAATGATGTTCCCTAGGCTGGTAATGCTATATCTTCAGGAAGAGAAGCAAGCTCAGAGAACACCAAGAATCCAACCCTTCAAAGCTGAGTTACATATATTTTCTATTATGATCTCAGGGTGCTCAATACATTGGTTCCTCGCTGCTTGTGGACTTTGCCCTCTGGGCTTCATTCTTTAGGGTCTTGAATAGGACAGTGGATAGGTCCATGCAATGTGCAGGAGCATAATCAACCCGGTTCATTTATCTTATTCCAGTTTCATCTTTAAAACCAAAATTCCATGTGTCCCTCTGGCTATGTATGAGAAAGCCTTTAGGGGAAATTGGACAGAAAAAACTGTATTTTTCCTATTCTTAGTACCTAGCTACAATCAGAGCTGGACATAAACCCTTTTGCTGGAAAAAGCAGAGGAAACATTTCATTTTCAGCAGGCCAGCCTGGACTGAACCAAGGGGCGGGGGGTCTCTTCTTTTAAATAATTTTAATTGTTTTAATATTTAATATTGGGCTTGTATCATTTAATCATTTTTAGGTAATTTATTGTATTGTATTTTATATTGTGAGCGGCCCTGAGTCCTTAGGGAGAGAGGGCGGCATACAAGTCTAATAAATTATTATTATTATTATTATTATTATTATTATTATTATTATTATTATTATTTTCCATCCCTGGCATGTCTAACAGTTGAGAGTGGTGGACCTGTAACTTTTCAGCCAGACTATTTTCCCTCCTTTTTGGAGCCCCCAGATCTTGCCTTGAAATTTGATTAGTAAAGTCCAAATTTGGTAGCATGTTGTTTCAGGACTTTTTATGAAGAGAAAAAAAGACATATTCAATTTGTTTCTGTCCTTGGGGTGGAAGGGGGGAAGGCCCAAAATTTAGGCCCTGCGATTTCGTTCATGGTAACATGTCACTGTTTTTCTCTTTGCACCTCCCAGAAGGCATTTTTAAAGGATTTCCAGCTGCAAAAGGTTTGTTTGTCCCTTTTGGTGGATACACATCTTTCTGCATTTTTGTGGCATGCGGATAGATTTTTTCCCCCATTTGGTCTTTGTTTTTTATCATGTTTCTTCATTCCCTGTCTGTGAATCACTGATCAAAGGTAGGTAGTAAGCCATTTCCTCAAGCCAGCTTTCAATTCCTCTCCAGTGCTATGGTGCTATCAGAAATGCAGTTACCTGGCAACAGCAGTGCTTATTTTTATTATAAATATCACCCCTACACCCCAGCCTCAGAGTAAAAAGGCCTATTAATAGCAGAGTGTGGCAAAAGAGCCTTATCAAAAGGAAAACAGGTTTTGGATCCTTTTGCCATTTCCTGGACTCTTAGAAACACAGAGCTGAATGGAAGGGAGGGAGGAATCATAGCTGTCTTAATAAATCAAGGGCTTAGTAAAGTTGTGTTCTTAAATTATTTTACAGGCCTTGCTGCAAAGGAGGGACAACATTATTTTGTCCCTCAAAAAGCTTGCCTTGTTCCCTCTCAGAAGAGGACACCCCATTCTGCAAAAGTTGAGAGCTGACAGCTAAGAAGCAGCTGCTGAGGAAGCCCCTGTTTCAAATTTCAGCTCACCTACACAAATTCAGTAGATGGAATTAAGCCAATTTTTTTTCTTTCAGTCTCACACATCTATCATCTCATTTCTCACAATGAAGAGATAATATTCCCCCCCCCCATATAATCAAATGGCTGTTTGGGCTACCACTTACAACATTTAAAATGTGCTACAATATGTTAACTAATATTTAAACACAAAGCATTAAAGGTGGTATGTCAGAGTCATATCAAAGCTGAAACCACCCAGAATCAACATTTTATTTATTTACTTGTAGAGCTTAAAGACTCTTCAATCAGCCAATCCTAAACAGTGTAAATTATTCCAAAAGCTATAGTAATCTTGCTCAAAAATATCACTTTTTTTTAGTTTACAGTTCTGTGTACATTCATCTGGAACAAAGTCCAAATAAACTCAACAGAATTTTCTTCTGAGTACCATATTTATTTATTTATTTTATTTATTAATTGGATTTCTAAGCCGCCCCATCTCCCTGAGGACTCAGGGCAGCGTACAACCATAAAAAAGTACAAAATATACAATTAAAAAGAAATTAAATAAACCCAATTTACAATCAAAACACTAAAAACAATCATTAAAACTCCCACCCCACCCCCTCAGTCCAGGTCAGTGAGTTGGAACAACCATATTTTTAGGCCCCGACAGAAAGAGCAGAGATCAGGGGCCTCCCGAAGCTCCAGGGGCAGCTGGTTCCATAGGGTGGGTGCTCCCACAGAGAAGGCCCTATCCCTAGGGATCACCAGCCAACATTGTCTGGCTGATGGAACCCCAAGGAGGCCCTGTCTGTGAGAGCGTACAGGACGATGGGAAACAGTTGCTGGCAGCAGGGTCTCCCGTAAGTAAGTAAGTAAGTAAGTAAGTAAGTAAGTATACAGGATCATTCAACTAATATGATGAACACTAATTGTAAAGCTAGCTAGATACACACTCTTGTTTTAATAGATGCTTTTAAAACATATTTCCTATTTATATTCCAATATATTTTAATGTAAAATATTGTAGAATATTTTAGCAATCTCAAAGCCTTCTTTGCAACAGTCATCCTTGCTCAGTTCATTTCTATTCATACCTTCCCCCCCCTAAACTTGCCTTAATATAAATCATGTGAAAGTTTTACTATTGATTCCTATCATCAGTTTGCTGTTTTGGCACTCCCTAAAATTGCATATTAAAGAATTTCCATGTTGCTGTTTGGGATTATGGAGTACAGGTAGTCCTCAGTTTAGGACCACAATTGAGCCCCAAATTTATGTTGCTAAGTGAGAAATTTGTTAAGTGAGGTTTACCCCATTTTATGACTTTTCTTGCCACAATTGTTAAGTGTATCACTGCAGTTATTAAATTAGTAACCCAGTTGTTAAGTGAATCTGGTTTTCTTATTGACTTTGCTTGTTAGAAGGTCGCAAAAGGAGATCATATGTTTCAGGGACACTGCAACCATCATAAATGTGAATCAGTTGTCAAGCATCTGAATCAGTGGTGGTATTCTACCAGTTCGGCCCGGTTCTACCAAGCTGGTAGTGCCAATGAGCAGCGGAGACCAAACCGGTTCTCTCTGCCACTCTGGTGTTGGGCCCATCCGCCCGCCTGGACTCCCATACTCACCTTTATTCCCTGCTTTTGAAGTGCAGCTACTTTGCTCAGCACAGCAGAGTGCTGCACGTCAGCTGCTGAAGCAACAGGGAGAGTGCAGCTTGCAGGAGGTGAGTTGAAACGCCTCTGTGCCTGTGTAAACGCCTCTACGCCTGTGCAAATGCCTCTGTGCCTGCGCAAAGTGTATGTTTAGTTGGGCCACTGAACCGGCCATGGCCACTGAACCGGTGGTAAAAATCTTTGAATCCCACTACTGATCTGAATGTCAATCATATGACCATGGGGATGCTGCAACAGTCATCAGCCTGAAAAATGGGCATAAGTCACTTTTTTCAGTGCCATTGTAACTTTGAATGGTCACTAAATGAACTGTTGCAAGTCAAGGACTACCTCTATCTACTGTCCGGCTGGGAAGAGAAGACTTCAGCTCCTAGCCAGCTCCTGAAGATCTTTTTCTAGTGCCTGGTGATCAAGCAGCAGTCCCATAGCTTAGCATTTCTCTTTCCCAATCTCTCACAAAACCTTTGACAGCAAACTTTATTCAACTCACTGCTGAAATCTGAAAGCATTAAGAACATGCAGGAAATGCCATGAGCCAATAAATGCTCACCTTTTATTGTCTAATAAAAGCCAAATAAAATAAAATAAAATGGCATCCAACCAACTGCGCTACAAAGTTCCCGGAGCAACAAAAGCTTTCAAATCCATTCCTCTTAACAGAGAAATAAACTGCATCCCTGATTTTTCCTGATCCACATTCTAGTTTGTGTAGTAAGCCATTATTTGTTTTCTGCAAAAACAGCAACAGCAATGATACATAATGGAAAAAACCAGCAACATTCCTCTTAAAATACAGCTGAAATCTTAGAGTTCTAAGTCAATCTGAGTGGGTGAAAATGCCGGTGGGACAATAACTAAAATGTAATAAGAAATTTGCTTCCAAAGTAATTCAAAAGGGAAAGAAAATGTTTTATTAAAAGAAAGCCCACATTTTACTATCATTTTTCTTTGGAATTTGCTACAATATCACTATCTGGTTGAGTGAACATGTTCTGTACCTCTGAAGCTTCTTTTGACAGATTACCATCATTAATTTTATTATAGAGCTTTGAGCCTAATAAAGTCTTTTTACTTGACAAAAGACAGCTTTATCATACTGACCAGTGTTTGAAGTAGATGTCCTGAGAATACAGTTCACCCCAAAATAGACTGCCTAGTTAATGGCTTTTGAAAGCTGACAGCTACTAGGTATTTTAGGGACAGAAACAAAAAGCAATATTGTACCTTTATGTATGTGCTTGAGTTGAGAAAATGGTACCATAATCAGCTGGAAAAGAAAATATCTAATTTTCAAAGCTGTCTGAAGAGTCCTAGAGCTGTTCTTTTTTTTTTAGGCGAAAGTGTTGCTATTCTAAAAGATGGTATATCTTGATGTATATTTGCTTCTATATTTATAAGCTGTACATTTGTAAGTCAATTGATAGCATAAACACCATCAATGCTTTCATAAAGAAACTGGTCATGTCAAAGGCCTATAAATTCCTATTACTCTACTTGTCACAGTAGAACAACTGGAATATGGAGATAAAGCACAAACTATGGTGCAATGTCAGGTGTGAGAAAAGCCTTGACAAGATAACTGCCCTGATCTCTAGGAAATAATGAAAAAGAAAGAACTGAGAGAGAAAGAATCATTCAGTTGAAATTCTGCCTGGACCTGATATTCGGTCAAACAATCTGGTGCAAACAGAAGTAGAAATTAAGATACACGATTAACATATCTTTTCCTAAACTGTGACTCAATCAGTTAAACACCTCCAAATTAGATTCCATGATAGGATTTAGGACACGGGTGTCAAACTCGCATCATCACGGTGGTATCACATGATGTATCGTGAGTTTTTTCCCCTTCGCTAAACCGGGCATAGCTATCATGTGATGACCCGCGGGCCATGAGTTTGACAGCCCTGATTTAGCACAAGTAATACATTGCAAGTCAAAGGAAATAATAAAATAAGTATATAATTGACAAAACAGATATTCTACTGTCCTCATGTGCTGTTGTAAGTAACCATAGTTAAACACAGACCCCACTTCAATGGTCATATAAATTGAGAGTGAATTTTAAAACTCTCAATGGAGACACAAAATATTCACATTCACATTTTGCAATGATACCCCTTTTGGTCCTTTACATCTTTAATACCACCCAAAAGCACTAAAAATCTTAAACCAGTCATATACAAGCAGTCCAGAGGTGGTATTCAGCAGGTTCTGACCAGTTCTGGAGAACCGATAGCGGAAATTTTGAGTAGTTCAGAGAACCGGCAAATACCACCTCTGACTGGAGATTTTACAGTGTCCTTCCCCTGCCATGCCCACCAAGCCATGCCCACAGAACCGGTAGTAAAAGGATTCCGGGTTGAGCCTTCTCGCTGACGGGCGGTGGTTTGCGATCGTCCGTGACCACAGCCCAGCTCTTTCATTGGAGAGCCCCGATCCTTATGGTTCGGAACTGAAGCTGCCTCGGGGGGGTGGCGGAGTAAGGGGAAGCTGCCAGCCAGAGTGAGGGGAGTCGCATCTCCCCCCTTTGAGCCTAGTCTTTTCCCTCCGAAGATGACAAGAAGCGGTGGTCAACATGGCCACCTTGAAGAGAAGGACTCAACTAGATTAAGATCGGTGCAGGAGGAAAGAAAGAAGTTGACAGCAGAAGAATCGGGAGTATTGGATGAAAAAATTAATAAAGGTACCCCGGGATTAAGATAAAATGAGTTTTAAAAAGAAAAGGAAGCGCATAATTACCAAGTGAAGAAAAAAAAGTAAAATGTTTTGACAGCTACAAGGGCTTCAACCGGAAAGGAAGAAGCCAGCGTAAGAACTTAAGTTTGAGGCTCGAAAAATCCTGAATATTAAAATAAAAGGAAAGGGTGAAGAATTTGTGTGATAGAAAGTGCCATTTTGTGGATAAAAATTGGAATTTAAAGAAGAAGGAAAAAAACCTTGTTCCTTTGTGAATTGGAGTTGTTACAATTTTAAATAGATACTGAAACAAAAAAGCGAGAACCATAGAAGGTGAAAGTTTGAATTAGAACAAAAGACAGATTGCTGGACTAATTGGTGATATTGATACAGATTCTGGGCTTGGGTTATGATCTTAGAAAATTTAAAGAAGAAGAAATAAGAAAAATAAAAACTTCTGTGGCCATCCAAGGAACTAAAAATGGAATCTAAAAGCATGAGAGAATTGCTACAGGAAGTGACTGAATTAATTTGGCTCATTGTAGAAGACATGGAAATGGTGAACAAAGAACAAGAAGAAGGAATCCTGGAAAGGGAGGAGCCAGCACAAGGAAAAGCCATTTTAAAGAGACAATTAATACAAAGAATACTACAAAGAAAAGGGAAAGGAAGGGTGGTTAAAAAAATGAAACCTAAGAAAGTAATTAAAAAGGGGAATATCTTTAAATTTAGGCAACGTAGAAAGGCCCAGAAGAAAAGGGAGCAGAAAGGTAAAAAGAGAGAGAAGGATTCAAATTGGATGGAGAAGGGATATAGCAGGATAAAGGGGAGGAGAGGGAACAAGAAACAAGAGCAGAAGATAGAGAAATATGGAAACTATATAATGAAGAAAGAAATTCGTTTACATAGAGATAATGGCTAATGTATTAAGAAGGGGGGTTCTGCATGGAGAAGAGGGGTAATAAGAATATATTGCAACTATAAAAATATAGAACAATAGAGGGGATGGTACTGACAATTTTACTAGATGAAGGTACACTTTTACTTTTTATTTACAAAAGAAAGGTGAATGTTGATTAGATAAATTGAATTAATTGAAATGATTTTTGAAGATGTTTAAAAATGAGATCTAATGTCAGCAACCAAGGTTAGTTATTTTTTACTATTATTTTGAAATTATAAATAAATTTTAAATTGGGGGAATATGTGTTGCAGAACCCGATTGAAAAGATATATAATGTTATGTAGCTTTTCTTCTCTTCCTTTCTTTTATTCTATCTTTTGCTTCAAAGGGAACGATTATTACTATGTTAACCACTGAGGTGACACTTTCAAAGTAGTAAATGGGGGGGTAAGCCTAGGTTTTTTAAATTCTTTTTTGTGTTAAAGCTTGTATTGATTTAGAACTATGGAAAGAATATGTGATGAAAGGGCAAATCTGACGGATAAAAGAAATATGTAAATGATAAAAGAGCGTTAACAATGTGAAGATAGTTTAAGGATAGACATGGATAAACTTTATTTTTTATATAGTGGGCAAACACATTGTTATTCTTAAAAGAAATATAAATGTTTAAGAATTATTTTTAATAATTTGAAATGAAATGGGGGGTTATACAGATTGAGATTAATATTGGAGACTAGGATTAATTTGTTTGGCCCTTTGTTTGCAAAAAAATGGAACGGAAGTAAAAATGGGATAAAATAGGAAGTTAAATGTTAAAAATGAATATATAACTATTGTCATATTTGCATGTAAAAGTGATAACCCGGAAATATGCTGTCTACTGAAAAGAGCCTTATTTGAATTGTTAAAAATTGAATAAAACTTGTTTAAAAAAAAAAGAACCAGTAGTAAAAAAAAACTGAATCCCACTACTGAAACAGTCCCCGAGTTATGACCACAATTGAGCCCCAAATTTCTGTTGCTCAGTGAGACATTTGTCAAATGTATTTTGCCCCATTTTATGACTTTCTTGCCAGAGGTGTTAAGTGAATCACTGCAGTTGTTAAGTTAGTAACATGGTTGTTAAGTGAATCTGAATTCCTCATTGACTTCACTTATCAGAAAGTTGCAAAAGGGGGATCACATGACCCTGGGAGACTACAACCATCATAAAGGAGTGTCAGCTGCCAAGCATCTGAATTTTGATCACGTGACCATGGGGATGCTGCAATGGTCATAAGTGTGAAAAATAGTCATTAGTCACTGCCACTGTAACTTCAAAGCAAACTGTTGTAAGTCAAGGACTACCTGTACTTCTACACATATGGTTCAGGGACCTACTTTTTTTAAAAAAAGAAGACAGTTTAAGCTACAAATTATATAATGTGTACAACTGAGAGTATTATTAACCTGGCATCCTTTTTTATGGGGACGCGGTGGCTCAGTGGCTAAGACGCTGAGCTTGTCAATCAGAAAGGTCGGCAGTTCGGTGGTTCGAATCCCTAGCGCCACACAACGGAGTGAGCTCCCATTACTTGTCCCAGCCTCTGCCAACCTAGCAGTTTGAAAGCATGTAAAAATGCAAATAGAAAAATAGGGACCACTTTGGTGGGAAGGTAACAGCATTCCATGCACCTTCGGCGTTCAGTCATGCCAGCCACATGGCCACAGAGACTCTTCAGACAGCGCTGGCTCTTCAACTTTGTAGTGGAGATGAGCACTGCCTCCTAGACCCAGAAACGACTACCACATATGTGCAAAGTGAAACTTTACCTTTACCTTTATCCATTTTTACTGGGGGGGGGGAAGCAAAGGAATCGGTCAAGACCAAAGATTGTTTTCTACATCTGCTTTTTTCTTGCTTTACATAGCAATTTTGTCATCTTGCAAAGGAGCTTAAGTGCATGCTTACATTAGTTCGGAGCCATTAGTGATAGAGAGAATATCACACAGAATTTAGAATGTAGAATAACAGTAACTTTCTTTTTCTTTCTCTCACATCCAAACATCAACTTCATTTTCTTGCTGAAATCTTTTCCAAAACTAAATGATCTATCATCATTACATCCATGTGTGTATATTGGATCTAACATAAATTCAAAGTATGTTGGGCACACTTTCAACCCCATATAACCTAGCTGTAAAGATCTCAATAAAATCAATACAAACATAGTGAAGTAGTGAAATAGGCCTTCTGAACCACATGTTACAGGGTAATGTATTCCTGTTTGTTTTATGGGTGCTCTGTGCAACAGAAATTTTAAAGGATTATTTGTTGAAGTTACATAAGTTCCCATACTATGTTCTAAATCTGCAATAGCCAAAAGTTGTTTTGCACATTATACAAGCTCTTTGTCAAATGTTGTCATCAAATTGTTATTATTATCCTTTATTTTCTCTATGCTTCTTCCTACTATTTTTCAGACAAAGGAAAATCTTGCTTCTTTTGAAAGACCAAAGTAGTACAATTTTCTTAAGTGCAGGTATCTTTTGCCTTTAATATTCCATTTTTAAGCCAGCAGTTGTTTTGATGTGTGCAATAATATATCATGCAGGTGAACTATTATTGCTGCTTCCTGACTTATTTGAAGTGCTATATATTGGCACTTTGGGAGAACTAGGAATGAGAAAAGCACAGTATCAAGTGGTTTTTGCTAATAGTTTTAGGTGCTACAGTGTGTACCAAACAGAACTTCAGACAATATTTTGAAGTTTATTTTACAATAGTTTTCTAATGCCCACCAAATAGCTGTATGACATGGTCATATTGGATACTTCAAAATTTAGCATTAAGGAATCAAATAAATACAATAGGTTGAGGTGAAAATTAGTTTTCACATGATCAAACATAAATAGATAAATATTTTATCTGGTTAACAAAACAACTGATAAAAATGTTTATCTCCTGCTCCCAAAATAATTGCTTCTAACTCCTTATGTAAATCAGGAAGGAGAAAGAAAAGCAAGGACTTTGAACACTATTGTTGAATTTGTGTTTGATATACAGCAGTCACATGAATTCTTTTGTCATGATCATTAGCTTTTCTAAAATAAAACAATAGGAAGTTCCTGGGTTTTTTTGTACCTGTTTAATTATTTCTAATCCACCCTGCTGAGGAAAAACCTAATAATAGGAGACTGTGTGGAAGTAGAAACAGAATGGTGCTCCTGGGCTGTTATAATACAAAAGCTTGTAAAAACAGAACCAGAAGAAACATCTGCTTTAGCTGGTTAACATGTTTGAGAAGGAGTTCAGGTACTTCCAGGAGTTCTGCACTACCATTTTCATTCCAAATCCTTTAAATTAGCTTCATGCCAGTTGAGTCAAAATATCTCAGCTTTGCTCCCAAGTAAGGGCAATAATGCCGGTGCAAAATGCAGCGGCCAGCATGGTTTTGTGCAGACCCCAGTGTGCACATGTAACACCTCTCCTGCAGGAGTGCACTGATTGCCGATTTGCGTCCGCGTGCAATTCAAGGTGCTGGTTGTCACCTTTAAAGGCCTTCACGGCTTGGGACCAGGTTACCTGAGGTACCGTCTCTTGCCGGTCACATCTACCCGACCCATCAGAGCAGGGAGGCAGGGAATGTTGCAGGTCCCATCCCCAAGGGAGATATACTTGATGGGATCCAGAAGAAGGACCTTCTCCATGGTGGCTCTCTCTCTCTGGAATTGTTGTGGTTACCCAGCAGCAGGTGTGGATGGCTGAGGAGAGCGAGGACTCAGGTGAGGGGCCAGGACCATTAGGGAGTGGACAGCTGCCTTCAGAGATTGTGGGGACTTGCAGCAGCGATGAGGAGGTTCCCGAGGAGCCTGTGCCAAGTGCGCGTGCATGCAGGGCTGCTCACAGGAAAGAGCAGCTACAACAGCACGGGCGACTCGGGAGTAAGGCTGCCCCTCCTTCAAGAAGGTAAAAGCCAGCTGTGAAGCGAACGTTCTTTGCAGGAAGCAAAAACATTTTGAAACATTGCAGTATCTTAGTTGGTATTTGAAGACCCTTGTGTTGTAAACTATTTCTTATCTGTGATTCTTGGCAGCCTTGCACAGTTTTGGCGAGGTTTGTGCTTATCAAAGTTAATTAGTTTGCAGCAGCCTTTTAACTGGGGATTCATAAGAATCATTAAAAGGTTTCTGTTCCCTTTGGTTCGTGTTTGTTTTATTGGAAAAGGGTTTGGGTCAGGACAGGAATATCATTCCCCCACAGATTAGAACAGCCCCCACTAATACTTTTCCAGAAGGTGCTGAAGACCTGGTTCTGCCAGCAGGCCTGGGGAACCCAGAGTGGGATGGAGCCCATTAAATGGTTCGTGTGATCTGCTGTTGCTGGGGTGGGGGGTGATTTTGTTATATTGTACTATATTAATTTATTTGATTCTTTTTGTTAGTTGTTACTGTTTTAAATGTGGTTTTATATTCTGTAAGCTGACTTGAGTAGCCATGGGTGAACAGGCAGCAATATAAATGTAATCAATCAATCAATCAATCAATAAATCAATAAGTAAAGTTGGATTGTGATAACCCAGAGCTGATCCTGAAGCAGTGTAAGTGCTATATGCCAGTTCCCCAATGTTTCTGGCTTTGCGGAACAGTGGGGAGAGGGAATGGTTTTGCACAAGTGTCCAGAGGTGCATTTGCACGCACACAGCTCCACTTGCGCAAGCAGCATGCTTGTGCACCTGCTGCTCACGCAAATGGAGCATGCATGCATGCGCTCACCTGCTGCTCACGCAAGTGAGGATACATGTGTATGTGCACGTGCACGTGTATGTGGCTGTTTCCGTGGCCCAGTTGCATTCCCCTCATGGCCCACTAGTGGGCAGCAGCCCACAAATTAGGGACCCCTGCTATATGGAATGCACAAATATTTGTAGCTCAACTAATGAGCCAAGTCCTTATTCTGCCAGCAGAACTATGTTTCAGTAAATACTTGTAAATCAGGGCTGCCAAACTTGCGGCCTGTGGGCAGGATGCATCATGCACTGGCCACGAAGGGAACAAAAGTCACGTAATGCCACCATGATGATGTGAGTTTGACACCCCTGCTGTAAATGATGATACAATGAGTAGATTATCTAGCGGGAATGGAATTCTATCTGACTTGTATTTCATTTAATTCATTTTTAGGTAACTTATTTATTGTTGTGTTTTAGCTGTGAGCCGCCCCGAGTCCTTTTGGAGAGGGGGTGGCATACAAGTCAAATTAATAAATAAAAATAAATTAATAATAAATAAATTCAAGTCTTCTGCTTAAAATGGAGCCTTTCTCAGCATATATATTGGGTGCTTGAGTTCCATTATTAAATATAATGATAGAATTTCATTTCAGGATCAAGACCATGTTCTTGTGGCTTAAACAGCGTGTATGACTACTTATTTATAAATAGCTATGTTGGGTTTTGTGTATATGAAAGGGCTAGCAGAAGAAGAAAGGATCAGAAAATGTTGCTTCTAGAAGAGATAATTTATCAAGCCCACTTGCTGCACATTATAAAAGCTGATAAGGATATTTCTATTTTTATTATGTCTTCTAATCTCAGATACTTTAATTTAAAAGCATCGCTTCAGGATATTTTTCCATACAAAAACAAAATGAAATTCAGCCTGTGAATTCAAATAAATGGATGATCAAGCTCAGCAGTCTGTTTAGCAAAAATGTCAACATTTTTGTAGAAATTTATTTCCATTTTAACTAATTCCCGCATTCCTTTTCCTCTCTCTGTTGTGCTCCTGTGGAGTTTATACTTCCATCCAACTTCTAACAAGGGGTATCTACCTTAGAGACTCTTGCTCTCTAAGTTAGTGTCCTTGAACACTCAGGATTTCCACTTCCTTTGTAAAAACATAATGACCATCCCAGTTAGTGGAACTCACCAGCCCACAAACATCCTAATTTGCCCTAAATACTGTATCTCTAAGAGAGAAAAATCAGCAAATGCTTTGATGGTTGTCAAAAAGAAGGGGAAAATACAATATTTCTTTTTTTTTTACCTTTTTAATGCTTTCTCTCCCTTACATATTCATGCTAAAAGCAAAGTCAGTTCAGCTGCCTGGAATAATCTGCTTATTCATTGTGTTGCCTTCCACACAATCAATTACACCTACATTAATTTATATATCTGGAGAATTGCTCTCCTTTTGCAATATGAAGCAGAGAGATGATTTGCAGGTATAAAACAAAGGGCAAGAAGGAAAATGCTAGTACTTTTCTTTACCAGCATTTTTTCATTGCATATTCTACCCAACCAAGGTTCCAAACAGGATCTATAAACAGAAATGAGAACCTGAAGCAGGGGTGGGATTCTATCAGTCTGGACTGGTTCTATAGAACTGCTTGTTACGATGCTGCAGTAACTCCCCTGCTGCTCCAAATGAAATGTTTTCCCAGAGCAATTTTTTAAAAAGCTTTAGTCTGCACCCATAGAAAGGTTCTCTAAATAAAATTAAAGAGGCTAACAGAATATAAGGCAAAATGGCAGGATACTGTCAATGATGACAAAAACATTTGTTTATGACAACTCAAAGGATCTGGATGGAATACTGTTGCCTACTGGGTCACAAAGAGTTGGAAGTGACTCAACAACACCAATAATTGCTAGGCAGGAAAGTGGCAGAAAGGAAGAGAAAGGGCCATAGCTTCAGGACCAGATATTCTTTGAGGGCTTCCATAAACACTTCCCCAGCTATTCAACTCTTCAATCCTTTCTCCAGTCTAGAAAACTCAGTTCAGTTCTTCCTCTGTCCAACATTTTCTGGGTAATTGTTTCTGCCCACTCCTCCTTAGTATTTTCCAGTCTACCTTCTTTTTCCTCAAACTTGGAAAAACACAGGGCCATATAACATCTAGTGTGCCAGGGTAGCTCTATAGCAAAGGTGTCAAACTCGCAGTGTCATGTTGCCATCGCGTGACGTATTGTGATGTTTTTTTCCCTTTGCAGAGCTGGGGTGGGCATAGCCTGCATGTGATGCAACCGGCTGATGGACCGCCAGTTTGACACCCCTGCTCTATAGAATCATCTAATGCAGCATGTTTCATTTCCAAATCAGGATGTTTAAAGAAAAATAATCTACTTTGGCCTACTAAAATCCTGCATTTACCAGCATGATTTTTAAAATGTGCTTTGAAGGATACACTTTGAAATGACACACACCTCTCTTCCATTTTTCACCTTTTTTTTAATCCTACATATTTTTGTCCTAAGACAGAGTTGCAACATGGAAACAGAGTCCTGGGCTATTCGTGCAAAGCAGCAGCATTTGCAGGAAGGCAAGGAAATGATGCAATGCAATAAAGCTTTGGCCCTTTGGGATGTGTATTATGATGTTGCATGACCAACCAAAAGCAGCAAAGACTATGGCCCAGAGTATCTGTCTTGCTCCAATGGGATTGGCCTGCCCCACTCACTCCAGCAAAGGAGTTTGCTATGGACCCCACTGGCCCAGGAATTCCAGCTGGTGGGGTCAGGGAGAAGAGCCTATTCCACTGTGGCCCTGTGAAACATTCTACCACTGGAAATGAGAAGTGCCCCCACCCCTTTGGCCTTCCAGAAAGATATCACAACCTGATTTTGCCAGTTGACTTGAGACCCCAAGCAGGGAGCTCATCCCTGGAAATGGTCAACAGAAAGAAGTTCTCATCCCCATGCCATCCATGATTGTTGTTTTTATATAGCATTGTAATTGTTTCTATATTTATCTTTTTATATTTTGTAAGCAACCCAGAGTCACCTTACCAGTAAGGTCAGCATATTGAATGAATATATGAATGAATGAATAAATGAATGAATGAATGAATGAATACATAAATAAATACATAAATAAATAACTTTCCAATGGGATGAAAGTAGTGGATTTTGTGGAACCTTTCAATGGGAAAGAAGATTGTGGGCTGCTTCAGAAATTTATTTGTAATTAATTTTAAATTTAAATTCCTAGAGTGGGCCTTACTGACATTTAAAACCTTAGAGCTCAGACATTTTCTGAGCATTCCTAGGCTGGATGGGGAGGGGAACTCATCTGGCACTGCTTACGATTTCCTTACTTCTACTTTAAGGGAGTGGTAGGTAATGTGCAGCTGCCAGACATTAAGCTTCAACTCACATGAGCTTAAAATAATGTGACCAATGGGGAGGGAGAACAGGAATTGCAGTTCAACATTTGGAGACTATAGGTCAAGGCTGTCAAACTCCGGGCCCATCAGTGCTGGCCACGCCCACACCCAGTTTAGTGAAGAAGGAAAAAGTTCTGCTACATCACATGACACTGCTGTGATGATGTGAGTTTGACATCCCTGCTATAGGTTATCCACCTATTCTAGGATCATTTTCAAAATAGGTGTAAGCTTCTCATTTAAGGAGGTTTAGCTCTGGCTCTCAAATGAGATTTGGGGAGGTGGAGTTAGAAAGCAATGCGGGTCAATATTTTGTGTCTATGGAACAGAGCTGAAGCAAAAGACTTTTTACATTTCCAAACAATATTTGATCAATTAGCAACCCTGACATCCCACAATTACTAGCAATTTGGAATAGGTGTGCCATGTTCTCAACTTTGCTTGTTAAAAATATAACTACCAGTTATTTTGCAATGTGCTGTAAACAAGAAGACAAGCCTATCTTATTTGAAAACAGTAACATGTCAAAGTGACAGCCACGGACTGAAAAGAACATGGTGTTTAAGAGGAAGAGAAGAGACGGGAATGTTTTCTAAGTGAGCATCGTTATGTGCTGGCTTAATTATATCTGTGAATTTGTTATTTTGGAAACCAGGGCAGCAGCTACCCAGAGGGATCAACATTATCAATGGGGGTGGGGAGCACAAGATGTTCCAAGGAAACGGAGAGACATCAAGTGGCAAACAGGATACATTTAAAGAGAACCATTCACTAGTATTCAATCAAGTTTTTGTTTTATTGGATTTAATGCAATGTTTCAGATCAGGCTTGAAACCTGCCAGACCTGAGCAAAGACTGAAGTGTGATCAAATAAGGACAAGTGGGGAAAATTGTGTGCATAATGGGTAAACAGCCTATGGCCAGGGATCATGCTGTCCTAGGCTTATATGTGTGAGAGGTGTACATATGATCTGCTTTTATTTTTAAAGCAGCCACAGATTTTCAGTAAGTTGAAAGAATGGAGAAAGAATGGGGGAGAGTAGATGAGGGAGAATAATTTTATTTTAAATTGTTGATGAAGTTTAAATAAAACATGGTCTTTAGTTTGGATTGCTGTGCACTTTCTGTGTAGACAATATTCCCTTTCCCATATAATATGACTCCTGGTGCATTCTGCGTAGTGCTTCCATGATATTCAGGACCAGGGACAATTCCCATTGGAGAAATAGATTGCTCTGAGATTGGTGGCTTTGAAACAAAACCTGGGAGCAATGTGAACAGGCTTTAATCTAAACCAGGGTCATGATCTTTGCTAAGTGCCCTTCAAGTACTCAGCCAGAATAACAAGTAAAGAGAATTATCTATTACTAAAATTCTCATGGCTGTTTGATTGGGCGAAATGGTGCATCATACAGCAATATTGGAATCAATGTACCTCAAGTGGGCTAGCTTAAATGATGAGTTTAAAGTCCAGAACCCATGGTTCTCATGGGATTGATATTTGGCAAAGTTGTGGCTACTTCATGCTGCCACACTGCTAATCTCAACTTTAGGACAATAATGTTTCAAAGGGCAACTACCACAGTAGAAAAGGTATGTTTCTAGGCCTGCCAGATAAGAATTTGATGGGACCAGAGGTGGTTTTTAGCCAGTTTTGATAGGTTTTGAAGAACTGGTAGTGGAAATTTTGAGTAGTTTGGACAACCGGTAAATACCACTCTGGCTGGCCCCGGCCCCATCTATTCGCAGCCTCCCAAGTCCCAGCTGATCGGAGTCCCAGCTGGTTGGCTGGGTCTTCTTTTGTTGCCCTGTACAGGAGAATGGAGCTGGAAAACAGGTTAGTGGGGTGGGGAGGGAATGGGGATTTTACAGTATCTTTCCCCTGCCATGCCCACCAAGCCACACCCATCAAGCCATGCCACACCCATCAAGCCACGCCCACAGAACTGGTAGTAAAAAAAATTTAAATACCACCACTGGATGGGACCCACTGTATGCTTCTCCTACCACACCTGATGGCATACATAGATGAAACTGGGAAGAGGTGGTCCCTAAAGTATCCCTCACATAATTGGCCATGCTACTACTGCATATTGTACCAGCTGCACCTTCCAGATGTTCTTTGAGAGCAGCTCCAGGAAGACTGCATTATAGTAATCCATTTGAAAGGTGACAGGAGCATGAATGACAGAGCAGAGCCTCCCATTCCAGGAAGAGGCACAACTGGCACACAACTGGAAGCTGTGCAAAAGTCCTCCTGGAGGACAAAACTAGGTGAAATTTTATTAGGATCTGAGGAGAAGATGATAAAAAATATATATCAAGTTTTATTGGAATTTAAATTGGAAGAAGAAAAAGTAAAAGAAACGGTAGTTTGGATGAAAAATTTTGGTTATAACATTAATTTAGATGATTGGCAAAAACTTTGGAACAGAAACAAAAAAATGACTTTAGCGATACCCTTTAAAGAAAATTTATACAAACTATTTTATAGATGGCACATACCCCCATCAAGATTGGCAAAAATGAATTCTAAACTTTCCCCCATTTGTTGGAAATTCAATAAACAGAGAGGAACTTACTATCATTTATGGTGGAGCTGCAAAGAGGCCCAAAAATATTGGCAAAAATTACACAAATGGATGGAAGAAATGTGTGAAGTTAAAATATATTATAGACCTGAGTTCTTTCTGTTAGGAATTAACTAGGACATATGTTAAAGAAAGCATGTACTTAATGATTCATGTAACCACTGCAGCAAGGTTGGCGAACGCACAAAAGTGGAAAACAAAGACACCCCAAACGAAGCCGAAATACTGAGGAAAATCACACTATGCGCAGAAATGGACAAACTAACAAAAGAACTTAAAAACAAGGAAGATACAGACTATTATAAAATATGGGACAAATTCTATGGTTGGCTAGAGATGAGGAAGATCCATGAAAATATTGAATGACTAAATTAAATATATAAATATATAGAGGGAAAGTATATAATACCAATACTGGAGTTAGCGACCGAAGGACAAAGATGGAAGCGAGGATAACTGTACCATGTTCAATCTGTAATGTTTATCTGTTTGTGTTTGTGTATTTGCCTAATAAATTTTTTTTAAAAAAAAGTCCTTCTGGCCATGACTACCACAGTTATGAATCCATGTTGAACTCTTTTCTAACAGTTAAAGGTACTACTCTCTAACTACTCTGGTTTCCCTCATTACATATACTTTGATGACAAGGGTAATCATTCAGACTGCAAGGTTAACTGGCTAATTGGTGGCTTAATCAAATTTGAAAGATTAATTTAATGGAGTGCTGATTTTAATTGGCAAGGTGAAACGTTAAGATCATACTTGTTTGTTAAGCTTTATGAGTTCTGTTAAATTATAATAGAAAGTTGCTAATAAAATATTTAAAATTATTTAATAAAAAGGGGAAAATTTTGATTAAATTGCAAGCATCCTCAGTTTTTGCTTCATTTTCTCAAAAGGACATCAAAGGCATCAATATTAAGGACTTGGCTCTTTATTATTTTTAATTAATAAGCCCCAGGCTAAAAGGCATTGGAATCAGCACCAGTCCTAAAAGACATGAGTGTTCATAGCATTGGTCTTTTTAATTCGAAACCAAGATAATCAAATCAGAGCTATTGACACAAGTGTCCCTCACTGTAAAAACAAAATCAACACCCAGAATTGAACATAGAATCATGCATACTTTTTTCTTTCTTTAAAACAAAAAAGAGAGGTGTGAAATGTGAGGCTTCCATATTGTCCACGTGAATCTTTTACTCTTTGCCCCCCTCACTTATATCAAGATGAGATTTTTGGCAGGAACAGTGAAGTCCAACTCAGTGAATATCATATCTTGCTAGTTCGTAGGAAGGCTTCTTTCTCCAAATGCACCCATAGATCTAATGGTATCTATGCAAGCCTGGTTCATGATGAGTAGGAACTAAGATCAATTGAGCAGCAGATTGGAAGCTGCTTATGATTCATCTCCCTTTTGAATCCAGCAACTGAGAAATGTTCTTTAAATAGCAAGAAAGCTATACATAACTTAAAGAAACCACCATTTTCTGAGTGCTCAGGGTTTTTATTTTATAGAGAAAGGATAAATTTTGGGGACACTTAAGCCATAACTTTAAAAGTTGCAGTTTAAGACGACTGCAGGAGTTCCAGGAAAAATATGGTGAATTGAAGATGGTTCTTTGAAAGTGAAGTTACAGGTAAGTATACTGGTTCCTTGGAAGCTCTCAGATAAAGAGAGGATGGGAGATTTGCCCACATGTTCTCCAGACAGCTACTCCTTATGAGGAGACCACCGCACAGAGGTTTTCTGCAAGATTCAGCACTGGGAGACAACTGGATTAACCATCTTGCTTATAACCATAATGGGGACTTTTAAAGGACACTAGGTTTACCAACCACACTTACTATACACTTTCAGAAATTGCTCATTAACTACTTCTAAGCTATTTGAGATCCTAGGAAAGACAAATTTTAAAACACCAAATAATTCTGCCTTCAGTCGGAACAATATATCTATTTGTAGAGAGAGGGCTGTAAAGCATTGTGAAGCAGTATAAAATATAAGTGTGTGTGTGTGTGTGTATACACATTTATGTGTATGTGTATGTGCATTTATATATAGAGAGAAAGAGAGACAGACAGACAGAAAAACAGAGACAGAGACAGAGACAGACAGAGAGAGTGTGTGTGAGGGGGTAGGGAGAGACAGAATCTGAAATCAGCAAAAACTAAATACTATTTTTTATTTTAGAAAATGGTAAATGGACAGAGGGTCCAGATAAAATTGGAATATTGAATCTTTTATATTAAGGTTTTGGAATTAATGGTACAGGCAGTCCTTGACTCATGACTACAATTAGCACCACAAAGCAACAATTTATGATGGCCATTTATGCATCACTTAGTGATGACAATCCATCCAGTCCCAATTGTCACTGTTAACCAAATGCCATGGTAATTAGGGAAGGTGACTTCCTGCCAGGTTCCTACAACCAAAGTAAGGGTGCACAAGAGGTATGGTGCAGTTTTAGGAAGATATACAAGGGTGCACAAGTGGCTGATGTGGCATTAGTGCACATGGGTTGGGGGAGGATATGCAGGTGAGGGACACTTATCCCAGCTACTTGCAACTTTTCCTGACAGCTTCTCCATTGGCTTCCTGGGAAAGCTGGCAGGGAAAGTTGCAAGTAGCTGGACTAAGTCTCCCCAGCTACTTGCAGATGTGAATAAATAGTTGTAAGTCAAGGATTACCTGTAAAGAACAAGCAGTTTTTCATGAGAAATAGATCCTGTTCTGGTTTTTATAACACATAACTAAGATAAGCAATTTCACAGTTTTAGAAACTGGACATTAGAGGGGAATAAAGACTTCTAGGCAGAGGAAATATATACAAGGCTACAATACAATGCAAAACATTATAACAACAAAAATCCTGAAGGACACTTTTGAACAATGGAATCAGCAAATGGTAGTCATAACATCAACAATTTCCCTAATGATGTCTGCTTCTATGGACAGACAATTTCCAAATACATTATTAAAGAAATGACAGATGTAGAACAAATGTTATCTGACAAGATAGAGATGGTATTGAAAGTGAATATCCAATGGACAAATCAAGAGAATGACTTAGAAAAGATTTTTCCCTTGATTACAAACAAAACTGGTTGAGGTTTTAAAATGTAAAAGAGAAATATAAATGATAAACCAAAAGAGTGACTCAGATAATTTTTTCCAATTGGATCTACCAAAGAGGCTTGTTAAAGCCTTGAAGAATTATGTGCAATAGGACAAAGAAGAAATGAAGAGAAATGAAATATTATGACAATATTGAACTAAAGTTTAAGACTGTTAAAAGTAAAAGAAAATCAGTAAAGCTGGTTTATTTGAGGTATGTTGTCACTTTTGGCAACTTTTTATAGACTTTCTGCTGAAACCAGGACTGAAGATTATGTTTTATTGATTTGTTTATAGATAAGAGATGGGATATGGAATAAAGAGATAAATGCTTGTAACCTTAGAGGGGAGTAAGGAGTCACTAAATTTGTTTATATTTGTTGATGAAGGTTGAAAGTCATTTTATATATTTCTTTTTCTTTATTACATTCTTATTTTTTTGTTCTTTTCCTTTTCCTTTTGATTTTTTTACTGTTTTTGAATTCTTTTTCTATCTTTAAATTTAGTTAGATTTTATTATTATAATCAAATATACAGGTGATACTCAAAAAATTAGAATATCATGCAAAAGTTCATTTATTTCAGTAATGCAACTTAAAAGGTGAAACTACTATATTACATGCAAAGCAAGATAGTTCAAACCATGATTTGCCATAATTGTGATGATTATGGCTTACAGCTCATGAAAACTCCAAATCCACAGTCTCAGAAAATTAGAATATTACATGCAATCAATAAAACAAGGATTGTACATAGAACAATATCGGACCTCTGAAAAGTATAAGCATGCATATGTACTCAGTACTTGGTTTGGGCCCCTTTTGCAGCAATTACTGCCTCAATGCAGTGTGGCATGGAAGCTATCAGCCTGTGGCACTGCTGAGGTGTTATGGAAGACCAGGATGCTTCAATAGCGGTCTTCAGCTCTTCTGCATTGTTCTGTCTCATGTCTCTCATCTTTCTCTTGGCAATGCCCCATAGATTCTCTACGGGGTTCAGGTCAGGTGAGTTTGCTGGCCAATCAAGCACAGTAATCCCATTGTCATTGAACCAGGTTTTGGTGCTTTTGGCAGTGTGGGCAGGTGCCAAGTCCTGCTGGAAAATGAAGTCAGCATCCCCATAAAGCTCATCTGCAGAAGGAAGCATGAAGTGCTCCAAAATCTCCTGGTAGATGGCTGCGTTGACCCTGGACTTAATGAAGCACAGTGGACCAACACCAGCAGATGACATGGCTCCCCAAATCAACAAGACTGTGGAAACTTCACACTGGACTTCAAGCATCTTGCATCTCTCCATTCTTCCTCCAGACTGTGGGTCCTTGGTTTACAAATGAGATGCAAAAATTGCTCTCATCAGAAAAGAGGACTTTGGACCACTGAGCAACAGACCAGGTCTGTTTTTCTTTAGCCCAGGTAAGACACTTCTGATGTTGTTTGTTGTTCAGGAGTCTGTGAATGAATGCCTTTTCCTGACAATCCGCTCCAGGCTGCGGTCATCCCTGCTGCTTGTGCACCTTTTTCTTCCATACTTTTCCCTTCCACATAACTTTCTATTAATGTGCTTTGATACAGCACTTTGGGAACATCCAACTTCATTTGCAATTACCTTTTGAGGCTTTCCCTCCTTATGGAGGGTATCAATGACGGTTTTCTGCACAACTGTCAGGTCAGCAGTCTTTCCCATGATTGTGATTCCTATTGAACCAGACTGAGAGACCATTTAAAGGCTCAGGAACCCTTTGCAGGTATTATGGCTTAATTAGCTGATTACTTTGAGCCTAGAATATTGCACCTTTTCACAATATTCTAATTTTCTGAGATTGTGGATTTGGGGTTTTCATGAGCTGTAAGCCATAATCACCACAGTTATGGCAAATCACAGCTTGAACTATCTTGCTTTGCATGTAATCAGTCAATCTCATATATTAGTTTCACCTTTTAAGTTGAATTACAGAAATAAATGAACTTTTGCACAATATTCTAATTTTTTGAGTTTCACCTGTATGTGTGTGTATACATAGAGTGAGAAATAGCATGAATTATATAATGCATATTATTACCGATGTAATAATTATCAGTCATTACAAATTACGTATTTATTAAGAAGTGTGTGTTTGTAAAAGATGATTGCAGATCCCAGCTCAGTTTTCCAAGTTTCTTGTTTCAGGTCCATTAATCCTAAAATGTTCTTTTGGACAGAGAAGAAGGCCATTTCTTCTTCAGAGAAGAGACCCTTTCATTCAATTTCTCCAACAAGACGAAAACTTCTATAACATTTCATTAAAAATGTGACACTAAGATAGCTTCTTAGAGCAGGGGTTTAAAGCAGGCGTTTTCATTGAGGGCCGCATCAGGGTTGCGTTTGATCTCAGGGGGCTAGGTGGGCATGGCTAGGGTAGGCGTGGTCTCTTGTGTTGGGGGCACCCTTCCCAGGCTTTGTTTTTTTTTGCTGTGACAGCCTCCTCCAGCGCTCTGCCAGTGAAAATGGAGCTTGGGAGGTCTGCGTGCAGTGCTCCTGAGCTCCATTTTTGCTGACAGAGGCACCATGGGGCAGTCCTTCACTGTTTCCAGGACAGTCCTGAGGGCCAGATCTAAGCACCTGGCAGGCTGGATCTGGCCCTCGGGCCTTGAGTTTAACGCCTCTATCTTAGAGGCACAAGCAGGCCCATTGGTAGAGAGGATTATATTGCCCTCTCCATTTTTCTGCCCCAAATGTTTGTTGTTGTTGTTGTTGCAGTTGTTAAAATGTATGGCTCGGGCTGCTCAAAGAAGGAGGATTCCCCCCATTCGTTGTCTTTGAAGACTTTTGGTTTTAGTTGTGGCTATCTTCCTCAAGTATTTCTCTCCTCCCCACCCCCACCCAGTTGTCCTCTGTAAATGTGATAGCAAGCTTCCATCTCTTTGATAGGTATAGCTGGCAAATGAACAAAAAAAATCACCGTTAGGTATGCATTTCCCTTGCTGGATCAAGGGGAATTATTAAGGATTTTAAGAAGGTGTATCCATGAAACCACAACCATTATAATTACATTATAGTTCTTTACAAATTAGATCTACATTAGACATCCTCCAGGGATAGGAAATACTTGAATTATAAGGCACATCTCCAAGACAGCATGATTTGTGTTGAAATATTGAGAGATGTCTCTTTTTAAAAATGGAACCGCTTTGATTTTCAGAGTCCCTATGGAAACAGAAAGGAGTAGTCCAAGAAACAGACATGACATCTCTCTGCAAATATAGACACCTTAATGATTCTCCTAACTAATGAGCTGAGGAAACATTACTGGTGTGTGGCTGCACTGCAGAAGGAAGAAATGCAGATGTCATTTACCTCTGTAAGTAGCTTAAATTGTCTTTAGCCTGCAGTGCTCACAATGTGGTGTCAGTTTGAGACTTTTCTCAACTGAAAGCTATTTTAATAGGCTCGTGAGCTTGAAAACAGAAGCACCTGGCCTCATTTAAGAATGTGACGGGACTAGAAAATGAAGGTGTTCTATGGTTACCTGGCTTCTTATGTAAGGCATCAGATGCTGAGGTAGGTTGGGCTACCCTTCCCAGAATTCTGAGCCAGTGTGATTGTTTTAGAGTACATAAAATAGGTTTCAAAAGAATGGCTTATATAGCGATGCCAGTAGTATGTTATTACCTAAAGAAGCAGTAAAATATATAACATGGAAACCCTGACAAGATTACTAAACAACCAGGAGGCATGTTACTATCAGCCCTTCAGGGTGGATCAGACGAGGAAACAGATTGCACAGGAAGGCTAGAATTACTATAGACTATAGGCTAAAACAACAAAATCCTGCAAGCTGGATTTTGCTTTACATCCCTTTCCTCTTGCATCCAGTGATCCAGAGAGGAGTTTTTCCAATTGCTATCCTGTTTCTGGGCATTTAAGCAAGGTTTCAGCCCTCTTGCCTATTTCCCACAAAGTCATCTCACTGATTTCTTGCAGACATTTCCATTACCAAAACTACATAACATCATCAGTCCATGATGAGCACCAAGGGCCCCTCATTTCAACCCTGAGCTACAAATATTCTCCTTTATTGGTACAATTGTTAGGACTGGGTAAATTCTAATTAGAAGTATATGATGAGACTTTTCCATTTTTAACATATAGTTACCAGGTTTGGTTTAGTGTTCACAAATATGATCTTTTAGTTTTACATAAATTTGTGAGAATTGATGTTTGGTTTTAACTAAGTGATTCTCTCTGTGTGTGCATGCATGCATGTGCCACTCTTTTTAATTCTTTCCAATGCAATGGAATTTTGCAAAGAAATTATGTAAGGAGGCTGAAACCTTACAAGCAGGATAACTCTTTGAAAAGAGAATAGAATCAAGGTTCCACATAATAGGAAAAACTGGCACAAGAAAGACTTGGCTTTGAAAATGGACCAGATGTGACAGGAGGATAGAGAGAGAGAAAATATCCTAATAGACAGTATATTCATCTGGGTAGGGTTTTGGAATGCTGCCACTGCTTCACTCTTAAAATCCCTTTCCTGTCCCTCCTGATCACATGACCTAGAAAAAAGGCGCTATTAAGGGTTGGGAAGAATTCCAGAACCATATTCTGTGTGCTTCCTCTATCTTTTTTTAAACTATATTTAATGCAAATAAAATTAACAAATTCACTGTCAGGTCTCCTTTCCATCACTTTAATTTTGATTTTAAATTTAATTTAATATTCAATTTAATTGAACTTAATTTTAAATTAAATTTAACTTCGTTCTGCATTTTTTTATTTAGACAAATACCAGATTTATCCTGGTCACGTAAGAAACTGTTATTATCTTCAGATATCCAGATACTTAGAGATATATTAGAGCCTCAGTGGTTAGAGTGCAGTATTGCGAGCTACTCCTACTGTTATTCCGCAGATTGAATCTCACCAGGCTCAAGGTTGACTCAGCCTTCCATCCTTCCAAGGTGGGTAAAATGAGGACCCCAATTGTTGTGGGCAATATGCTGACTCTGTAGACCACTTAGAGAGGGCTGTAAAGCAGTGTAAAGCAGTATATAAGTCTAAGTGCCATTGCTATTGCTACTTAGGGATATCAGATCTAGGCTGCAAACATCTGATTAATGATAACCAGTAGAAAGCAGCAAAAGGATAATTTTTAGTAACTTCCTTTTCCATCTAGTGATAATTTGGATTTTTGCAGCAGAGATCTACTAATCCTAAAATAATACTAATGTCATTTTAAAAATTTGTAGATGACAGTGTCCCAGAGAGCAAGCTGATCAGTATCCTTTGGAGCAATGCTAGGTTTTAAAGAGTCTAATACTGGATATGAGGGATTTGTACTGGATTTGACTGTGACATCTATCACCCTACTGCTCACCAGGATTAAGCTGGCTGGCTAGGCAGGTGTACTTTTCTTACCTCATGCTCCATGCTAAAGTTATACAACCCTAGCAGAATCTCCATAGGAAACATAGCATAATTTCAAAAAACAAAAACAAAAAAAGCCAAACAAGTAGCTGGAGTGATGTCTTGGTTTTATGACATTTCCCTGGCCAGAAAATTAAAGGATGATTCAATTTACAAGGTTGGGTTCAGTGGTGGGATTCAATTTCTTTTACTGCCGGTTTGGTGGACGTGGCTTGGTGGGCGTGGCAGGGGAAGGATACTGTAAAATCCCCATTCCCTTCCCACCCCACTAACCTGCTTTCCAGCTCCATTCTCCTGTGCAGGGCAACCAAAGAAGAGCCAGCCGATCAGCTGGGACTTGGGAGGCACAGAATAGATGGGGGCAGGGCCAGTCAGAAGTGGCGTTTGCCGGTTCTCCGAACTACTCAAAATTTCCGCTACCAGTTCTCCAGAACTGGTTGGAACCTGCTGAATACCACCTCTGGTTGGGTTCTTCTTCCACAAGGTAGAATTGTTTTGAGTCCTCAAGGAATTCATGGAAGCCATATCCCAAGAATATGTGTTAACAACACACCTAGCTAGAATATATCAATGTATGGTGTAGGGCACTTGAGAAAATGTATGGGCCTCAAGTGTATAACTGTTTCCCTTTTCATTGAATCACATTAGTAGCAAATAGCTACATGAGTCTGTGTAGGAAGGTCAGGAAAACAGTTTAAAATATGGTCTCCACCTTCAAGGTGTTAGTGATAACATACAAAGTCCTACATGGCTTGGGTCTGGGGTACTTGCGGGAGCGTCTCCTGCCAGCATTGACTTCCAATCGCCCTCTGCGCTCCCACAGACAGGGCCTCCTTGGGGTGCCGTCGGCCAGACAATGTCGGCTGGCGGTGCCCAGGGGTAGAGCCTTCTCTGTGGGAGCACCCACCCTGTGGAATCGACTCCCCTTGGAGCTCTGGTTGGCTCCCAACCTCCGTTCCTTCCGCCACGACCTAAAGACCTGGTTGTTTCAACAGTCCGGCCTGGACTGAAGGGTAAGGGGTGGGGTTTTATTCTTATTTTAACTTTTATTTGGTTTTAATCTTTATTGGGCTTAGTTTACTTGTTTAATGTATTTTTAATTAATTGTATTGTTATTTTTTATTGTAAGCCGCCCTGAGTCCCTAGGGAAAGAGGGCAGCATATAAGTCCAATCAAATCAAATCAAATCCACCTGACCTTAGCCTGCTGGCTTGGAAGGTCTTGGGAGCTGCAAACAATACATAGGCCAACTCTGCCTCCTCCCTCTCTTCTTATAGAAATTAGGAGTTGGGTTTGGAAATACAACTGTAATTAAATCTGATACTCAAAATAGATTCCTGGCTCAGAATTTGTTGAAATGTAGGTGTAGTGGTTTTTGTACCAGTTGGTGAAATTCTTTGATGAAAAATACCAAAACTCCTAGGAAAATGTAAACATTCTCAACACAGCCTACCCATTTAGATTTCAGTCATAGAGAACCAATTGAGGTGCCAGATGGGGATTTGTTTTTAGAACTCATTTTGCTACTGGGTCCACAGGCATAATGATTCTGGATCTTTTCATTGCTTATGGTTTCAAATTTAAGCTCAAAGATTTTGTTATGGAAGACAGGAAGTAAGATGGGAGAAGAAGGCAGGAAGAAAGAACACTGCAACTAGGGGATTTCATAATTCAGTCCAAATTATGAATACCTATAACTTTCTATGTACAAAGGTAATCTTCTTAATAAGAACACAGTATGTATGTCAAAGGGTTGATCTGTATCTTTATCACTACCCAGAAGGAAATTTGATCCTATAGTACGGATGATCTTTGTGAGAGGAATTTAAACACATTGTTAAACACCTATGTAAAAGAAAGACAGGATCTTTTCAATTATAGTCCTGAGGACAATGATTAGATGCCTCAATATCCCACCTTTCCAAAGAGTATAAAGTTTCAAATGTCTCCAAAATATTTCTTGGAAATATTACTTCATTGCTTCTTTTTTGTATAGGAGAATTACAAATGAGTCATCCTATAATCCTGAATAATCTTTGGAACGAAGTTTTCTCTGCCAGTTGAGAACCCAAGTTTCAAACAGAAAATAAAATTATAGGTTGTCACTTCTTCCATCAGGAGGCAGTGACAGATAAAAAAGACTAATGTGCAGAACAAGAAGAAAACAGTAATTAAAGAGGTGGGGGGGCTTAAATTATATAGTGTTAGTTGGAAGAAAAATTATTGAAATTCATGCAATGTGTTGCCAAACTGCATCAGGACAGTAATGCTACTTTTCCCCCTTAAAATATAGATTCATCAAGACAATCAGATTCCTGGCTTTTTAAAACAACCTTGCTAACAACATTATGTAATATAGCACTGATTTTTATAGCTGTTAATAAAGTCTTCTCTGTCTGGCAAGATTGTAATACTTGAACTATTTCATCTTCAGTTTAATACCTAAACTATTGCATTTTCATTGCTAAGAAAACAAATCCCTTTTGTTTATAGTTCTTCATCCTTTCACTTCTGATACATAGATCTGATTTTAACATTAGAGCAGATGAAATTTGACTTTGTTTTCCACAAGCATTGCTCCAAGCACCTCTTCAACCCATTTTCCAGGAGTTCTTCAGAAATCCAAGGAGATGGTTGGGCTCAATGGACAAGGAAACAGCAGTCAGCAGCAATCCTATCTAGCATTCTGATTACCTCTCAGTTCCAGCAGAACGTTCAACTGAACTGCCTTCCAGATTGCTGGTAATCCTGAAGCTGCATTTGGAAATCTTCAGGATTCACCAATGACTGGGAAAGATCTTCAGTCCAAGGGAAATAAAACATTAAAGTGAAAATGACTCGCAGTTGAAACATGTGAAAAATTAATTAATTAATAATACTGTCATCTCATAAAGCATTCCTGGCTTGCTCTCAAGTTGCCATAAGAAGGAGGGGGGCAGATCTGATGGAGCAGTCCGTTGCTATGATCAGAAGCACATTCCACGCATACCTTTCTCCAGATTGAGTCTCAAGTTACGAAGCCCAGTAGGAGAGGTATGTTTTCACAGCCCACAAAAGTGCTTCGTTGGAGAATGTGATTTATGACACACCCTGGGAGGAGAGGGGAAACAGGGTCATAGGTGGACAATAAATTATGTAGGGCAGGGCCAACTGCACTTGGGAAAAGTGCCGACATGTTGCTCCTAATAATTGGATTCCTTTTGAAACTTGGCTCGAGGCTCATGAATTAATTAGAGCATCCGTCAGATCCCTGACAAATATATTGATGATTCCCAATTGTAAATCTCCAACCTGGAGCAAATTGGAGATGCTATAAATGTCCTAAACCAATGACTGGAGGCCCTGAATGGAAAGAAACAGGATTAGGACTTAACCCAAACAACATAGAGTGGTAGCTAATACAGAAACTTGTTGATTCCAGGAATCTACAATCCTGATTTTCCTTGTTCTCTCCTGGTTTTTCAATACCAGCAGTTATTATATCTTTCTGGACTATGTGTGGGGATTGGAATTGGGGGTGGTGGTGGGGACAGAATGTTGTAGTAGTTCTCCTTACTCTATGGCTTTCTCAGATAGGGAAATCCATTTCTCATCTGGAGGTGTCACAAACTCAACACCTCACCCTTATGTTGAATATCTACATACAGTTGCTGAATGAAAACACCTATTGGTGCAGGATATGGTATCATCAGTATGCTGACAGTATTTAGCAATATAACTTGATACTGGATGAGTGAGCAACGATGTTGTCCCAATGAATGGAGACTGTGGGAGTCTAGATGAGAAGAACCAAAGGTAAGCAAAGCTGGGTGGGTATGAGTGCCTGGACCTTCTGGATCCAGAGACTTGCCATGTCTGGTTCTGAACGGAGTTGCCTTTTCCCAGACAGAACAGACTTCAAAACTGAGATCTTTCAGAATCTCAGTTCCTTCTCAAAGGGCAAGTGGCGGTTGTGGTGAGAAAGGCATTCGCACAGATTTGTATTGTGTATCACTTGTACCTGTTTTTGGACTGGATTATTTTTCTATCAGTTATTCACATCTTAGTGACCTTGGATGTGGACAACAGCACTCTACATAGGGCTGTCTGTGAAGACCACTGAGAAACTTCAGCTGAAGCAGAATGCAGCAGCATAAGCAGGAGGTTTTGAAATATTTCTAGAGGGACTATCAAATTCTGTAACAGCTTTGTTCCCTACGCCATCTGTAAACTCGCAAGATTCATTTTACTTGCCATACATCCAAACTAGACTGTTTCTCTGTGTCATGTAATATATGTGGGTATATGCATATTTTTTTATTTATTTATATTTTTGTCATATTTATGTAGTGTACACTGGAGGTTGTGACCCTTTGAGAGCTGTATGCAATGAAATTTCATTTTAATGTATGCCGATTAGTGTACATTTAAGGTGACAATAAAGTTAGTCTAAGTCTAAGTTGTGGGCATACTGTGGTACGTTCATGGAACACTTCAACTTGGGAGCTGAAGTGGTTACTAGTAGTTTTCCAGGGGCAACTGAAATCAGTTATTTCTTACAGGGTGGTACATGGCACAGGGCTAGTTATTTGAGAGACCATATCTCTTCCATTGTTTCTGTCCATCGGGTAAGATCAGATACAGCTGACATGCCCCGAGTCCCATTTATTAAACAATGTCATCTGATGGGACCTGGAAACATGCCTTCTCCACATTGGAGCCTGGCTTCTGCCTCTCCTTTAAATGAGCCCCGGAAACTTGGCTCTTTCTCCAAGCTTTGGGCTAAGGTGAGATGTGGTTTCCTCTCTCAGAGGTTTCTATATCTGATCAGCCAGACTTATGTCTTTTTTCTATGTCTGATGTTGTTTTATACTGTTAGTTTATCTGGAGCTATTGAGAAGCTCAAAAAGCTTTATAAATGTGAGTTGTCCATCAGTCAATCATAATGGGCTTGCAATCTGAAGTCTCCCTCTCCCTCAACTAATGTTCCTACAAGAGAAGTAGGTGGAGACCTTGACTAGGAGAGCATTTGCTCATCTTGAGCTGCTGTAACAATTGTGGTTTTAACTGGAAAGAAAAGCACAATTATTCAGGTCCTTGTCATCTTTCCTTTTAGATTACTGTAATTCATTCTGCATGAATTTGTCCTTGATGGCCACTTGGAAACTTCCACTAGTATGAAACACAGCCTTACTCATCAATCTTGGTTCTCCCGTATTATATTAATGCTGTAGGAGTTGCATTGCCTGTCAGCATGTTCTGGAGTGTAATTCAAAGTGCTGGTCACTGCCTCTAAATAGATTACAGCTTGGATATATAAGAAATTTCTTTAATCAAATCCTTCTATCCAGTCCAGTTAAAGAACCTATTAAGGAGGTACAGTGGGAGGATGTGGGCATTCTCTATAGGAGCTTTTCCACCCATTGAACAGTTCAAACTTCTGACCTAGGGAGGGCTTCCAATCTTATGGCCTTCTAGAAAGACCTTTTTTTTGAGGCTCTTTCAAGATTGATTCCAGAGCCATCAATGTGAATCTAGTTTTTAATTTTTATTGCAATTATATATTGTTTATATTTTATATTACTGCATTAATATTACTATATTTTATTATATATGTTGTAAACTGCATAGGATCCAATTGAAGGAGTGTGTGTGTGTGTACACACACACACACACACACACATATAAATTTAAATGAAATAAAATACCTTTGGAGAACATTGTATTGCCCAAACCCTACAAAATCTGTTTTATCAGGAGCAGTAGTAGTATCAAATAAACATACAAACTATGGGAAACTCTCTGTGCAACTACTCTCAAGCCATTTTAGTACAAAGCTATGCACCCTATAAATTGTATTTAATGGGACCTCTTTTATTATAAAGTTAATATTTCCCAAAGTTCATTTTGAACACAACATGGAGCATCTATGCCATTTTCTTGGCAGCCTTAGAGAAGTGATTTGCTGTTTTACTTTTTTGGGGGGTGGGTGTATTTTTTTCAACTGCCCAGTCTAGTCTAGAGGTCTGGCATGTCCTACTAGTTTCCCATCCAGCTACTAACTTGGGCTGATATTGCAAAAAAAATTTTTAAATTACATTTATATGCCGCCCTTCTCCGAAGACTCAGGGCAGCTTACAATTTTTTTGGATACAACCCAGTGTGCTCAGCAATAGCCTTCCTTCCATTGTATATGCCTGCTTATTACTAAGCGGCATTTTTACAAAGTCAGCTTATTGCCCCCAACAATCTTGGGTCAAAAAGGTCAGCCTGCACCAAAAAGCATGTCTATAGATGACTGTCTTAAAAGCTGTAGCTGAATATACACAAGCATGTTCAGAAGAGAGGTCTGCTCACTGCAACCAATTCAAATGAAGCTGTTAAATTGTCTTACTTGAACTGTAAAGATATGTAAACCCAAGAACAGGATATAGAAACTTAGGTTCCCATTTGGCTAGAAAAAAATTGAATTTCTTCTCAAGCTTCCCACTTAGCCTAATACATTCAGCCAATGTTCTTTTTGTGTGTGGATGTTATTTCAGGTCTTAGGACATTTTCACACTTGTGATATTAAAAGTGCTTTTTTTTGCTTTTTTGCATCTTTAATTCAAATAAATGTATCATCTTTCACCTTTTCACTTGGACCTTCACTTGTGATGTTTATTTTGGGTACATGGTAATACTGCCACCAGGTTTTTCATTCATTTCAGTCAGTAACTGGCCCCCACTAATTAATTAGCACAACATATTAGCATGTAAAAATAGTAATTAACTCACCTCTTTGTGACAAAGATCACATGCCTAGCATTTATTTAAATCACCATTAACTTTTCCAACACCCAAAGTGTCAGCAAATGTTTGTGCATGACTACAATCAGGGGCCCAATTACATGATGTTTCTACAATGCCAATTAAATAAATGAGTAAACTGCCCTGTCTCACTAAGTAGCCATAGAAATATGAAAAACCATTTACAGAAAAGAGAGCAAAAAAACAAGCAAGAGGCTTTAACTTTGTATTGCTCTTTGTCCTGCCCTTTCTCTAAATAGCAAAATTGTTGCTTAGACCAGTGGTCACCAACCAGTGGGCCAGGGACCACTGGTGGTACACAAGAAAATTTTGGTGGTCCGCAGAGAAATGTCACCCCCAGAGCACCCCCCAAAGCAATTAATCCAGGCTGCACGGGAACACAAGGCTGCACCGCCCACATGGTCCATGGGAACACAAGGCTTGTGTTGCTTGCATATAGCACAAAGTAGTGAGGGGAGGGGGAAAAGGGCAGAAGGGGGAACTTGCCCCACTTGCCCCATGCACCTCGCCTGGCCACCGGCTGCTTCTTTCCTCTTCTTTCTTCTTCTGCTTTTGACTGCATGCAAGGAAAGCAGTAAAAGTCTTTCTTTCTCTCCTCCAAACTCTGCCAGAAATGAGTCTTTGGGAGCCTGCAAGGCATCCTGTCCAAGAAGCTGTGATGGCGCAACAAGTCTCACAAAGACTCATTTCTAGTGGAATTTGGGGGAGAAAAGAAAAACTTCTGCTGCTTCTGCTGCTTTCCTTGCATGAAGCCAAAAGTCTCTCTCTCTCGAGAACAGAGCTGAAGATGGTATCCTGCAATCCCAAATAAAGAAGGATCCATTGTTAGGAAAACAGGGTAGAGAATTTTCCTGCAGACTTTTTTTGGGATTTTTTCAGGGTTTCTTGTCCATGGGATTTAAAATTATGAGTTTGGTGGTCCCTGAGGTCCAAAAGGTTGGCAACCCCTGACTTAGACTAGTGTTTCTCAATCACTTTTTGCCCATGGCCCCTTCCTGACCTTGTTTTTCTCCAGTAGACCCTTCCATCTCCCATCATGGTCCCATTACTGCTGTTACAGATTACTAGATACATACTTGGCTTGTAAACAGAATATATGCTTTTATTTATGATAATTTTAATAATGCAGTTTACAATACACAATTACACGCAACATGTTACTCTTAACATAATTTATTAGTCAATTAATGTAACCCTCAGGACACTAACTGATGCCTTCTCTGGTGTCAACAAGACAGCATTTTGCAGTGTAATAGACTTTGCTTTTCTTTAGCTCCCCAGCTTATGTGTGATGGGTGTTACAAGTGGCCCATTTGAAAGATTCAAGGCCCCCCAGGGGGCCATATGGCCTCAAGAACCAGTGGTTTAAATGACTTGAATATTTTAATTGTGTAACATCAATTGGTAGGGATATAAATGAGAGGAGAAAGAGAGAATCCTTTTGTGTCCTGGAAAGCAGATTTACCATTTCTGAGAATATGGGTTAAGAGGCTCAGTTCTTTGAGATTAAATTTGATTGACTATTATGTTGCTTTACATGGGTGGCAGAATTGATGTTTTAATTGAGCAGGGGTTATGAAACCCCATTGTCCACAAAGTGCATACTTTCGACATGCTCAGCACCAGTTCTTCATACTTTTGCTCATCTTTTAATGTGACATACATAATCACCCCCCCACACACACACACACACTTGTCCACTTCACTATGACTACAAAAATAAATGGTGCCTTGTGAAATTGGACTAGAATTTATTGAATATTTTCCTCAAAGACAAGGACGGATGACAGCTTATTATACTTCGTTGAATCAATTCACCAAAGCTACATTTGTTACACTGAACAGGCTGAATAACTGCTCTCTATTGGTAAACTATCATAGCTTGTGCCTTTTGCATTTCATTTCCCTCTGACTGTATACCTTATAACCAGTGGTGGGATTCAGCCAGTTCACACCAGTTCGGGAGAACCGGTTGTTAACATTCTGAGCAGTTTGGTGAACTGGTTGTTGGAAGAAATCATTAGGGCAGAGAGCCAGTTGTTAAATTATTTGAATGCCACCACTGCTTATAACACAGGTAGTTCTCGCTTAGTGACCACCACTGGAACCAGCAACTCCATTGCTAAGTGGGAAATGACATGACTGTCAGGGACTTAACAACATTAATTCCCAATTTGTTGTTAAGCAATGCACTACAGTCATGAAAAGAGAACATCATGTGACTGCAATGTAGAATTTTAATTCCATATTCACCATGAACTCTGTGGAGATTCTCAACAAAAGGCAACTGGACTGGCTTTTCCTTGAGGAAGAAGATGATATTTTGCTTCTCATCCAAGAAACAGACAGTCAGTCACAGTTGCCTCAAACAGTCCAGTCGCCTTTTGAAAAAGCAACTTTGTGTTCTGACCTAAACCTTGTTCCAAGGAAACAAACACAAAACAGAGGTAACAGAAAAACCTTTTAATGATTCTTTACAAATTCCTTTCCTTCACGGATAAAAGGCTGTTTCAAATTAATTGTCTCCGATAAGAACGAGCCTTGCCAAGGTTGTGCAAGGCTGCCAGGAACACTAGATAAAGTTACTAAGAAATATTTCAAATACAAAGAGTCTCCAAACATCAACCAAGATCTTCCAAACGTCCACAAGGCTTGAGTGCAAAAACTTCTTTGCTTCTTGCAAAGAACTCCGGTTTCTCAGCTGGCTTTTATCTCTTGAGGGAGGGGCCATTACCTTGCAGCCTTACTCCTGAGTCACCCGTGCTGCTGCAGTTGCTCTTTCCTTCGAGCAGCCCTACGTGCCTGCGCACTGAGCACAGGCTCCTCGGGGACTTCTTCATCCCTGCTGCCAGCCTCCATAATCTCCGAAGGCAGGATTTCACTCCCTGATGGTCCTGGCCCCATTCCTGCATCGTACGCAGGCCCCCAATCTGAGTCCTCGCTCTCCAAGGCCTCAGCCGTCCGCACCTGCTGCTGGCGAACCACAACACTTTGAGACATCCATCCTCCAACTCTGTTTGTCACAAGTCAGTTGGGAAGCAAACACATAGCGATCTCATAACTGCAAGGCACTACAACAGTTATAAATAAGAGGATTGCAAAACTGTTTTTTAACATGATCATAATGTGAACACTCATTAAATGAGGCAGTTGATAAGCAAAAACTACCTTGATATTTATTTTATTTATTTTTTATTTATTTATTTGACTTGTATGCCGCCCCCTCTCCAAAAGGACTCGGGGCAGCTCACAACTAAAAACAGACAATAAGTTAGTTACTTAAAACACTATTAAACAATTACAAGCCAATTGATCTAAAAACCTAATACAGTTACTAAATTTAAAAATTTAACCCCCCCCCAAGAGGTCAGCACAGCCCAGCCTGTTCAAATAGCCAGGTTTTCAAATCGTGACGGAAGGTGCGAAGGTCAGGGGCCAAACGGAGTCCCAGGGGTAATTGGTTCCATAAGGTGGCAACCGCCACAGAATAGGCCCTTCCCCAGGGCACCGCCAGATGGCACTGGCTCACAGACGGCACCCCGAGGAGCCCTTGCCTGTGTGCTTGTACAGGGCAGTTGGTACTCGATGCCAGCAGGAGACACTCCCGTAAGTATCCCAGTCCCATGCCTTGCAAGACTTTGAATGTTAACACCAAAAATATACTCCCTTTTCAGGAGAATGCTCCCTATGTTTAATAAAATAGGCCAAAGTTCAGCAAAAATGTTGCCATAATAAATGTGTTGGTTTTTGCCATAATATTCTTTGTTCTTCAGAAATGCTATAGCGGCAGGTGAGCACAGTTAGAAAATACCTTTGGAAAAGCTTTCTAGGGAAAAGAGATACAGGTGAACAACATTCTTGTTGAAGAATGGCAATGAGGAAGCACAGCAATGGAAGAAATCAAGAATAAATTAAAAGAGCTCCATGAAAATAGAGAAAAATTGAGCATAAACACATTTCTGTTATTGAGATCCTATTCTGAGTGTTTCTTGCTATAATGGACTTCCCAGAATTGCTAGGTGCTGAAGCTATTAAGGAAAAATTAAAGGCAATTTTCACAACAGCTTGCATTCATTGCAGAGAACTCACTTTCTGAGGCTTGTATTGTGTATGGGTACAAAATATTGGTCTTTACAGTAACACTTGTCTTTAAAAAGTGATTTTCTCCCTTCTTGACACCAGAAAAGGGCAAATCGAAACGTTCCTTTGACTGAAGTATCAGAGATGTGCTTTCTGTAATGATGTTCACCTGTTAATCTTATTTCTCAAGAAACGTTAAAATGTTATTTCTGGGAAGGGAAAACATGAACCTGAGCATTAATTGAATCTGGGCAAGTTGTCGAATTCTTGGGTGTGACAGGCATAGCTCCAGGGAGACACCTGGTGAGCAGTTTTAGCATTTTCTCCTGAATATTAGCTAATCCAGCCAAAAGCGAATTTCCCAGCAAATGGATTGATCAAATTATGGTCAATTACTTTTTGAATATATTTTCACTTCACCTGCAGTGACTTCATCCTTCCAATATGTTTTTTATTTGGATACGTGTTCCAGTCTTTCCTTCCTCTGTTATAAGATCTCTAATTGCAGTATCTCAAGGCAAGCAGCTGATCATTCACACAGCTTTACTTTCCCAGCAAAGTGGAAGTGAATTCAGCCCCTTCACACACATACACCCAATCTTTATAGAGACAGAGAGATTGTAAACCTAGGACGGTCACGTTAATATTCCTGTATCTTTTCTATTATTTTTCTTGCTTTTATGTTGCTGTAGCCTTAAGCTCTTATTTTATTCATGACCATCTCGAGCTGTAGACAAGGACAAGCCAAGCTCCCTTTTCCTTGAATATTGAGTATCTACTGGTATTAATATTAAATAATCCTACCTGCTTTTTCCTTTGTTATTCCAATCATTTTCAGCATTACAGGTAGTTTTCAATTTACAGGTTTATTTAGTGACCATTTGAAGTTGCAACAGCACTGAAAAAAATGACTTATGACCGTTTTTTTACACTTATGACATTTGCAACATTCCCATGGCCATGGGATCAAAATTTGGATGCTTGGCAGCTGACTCATATTTATGGCGGTTGCAGTGTCCTTGAGTCCCCTTTTGTGGACTTCTGACAAGCAAAGTCAACAGAGAAGCCAGGTTCACTTAACAACCCTGTCAACTTAACAACTGCAGTGATTCACTTAACAAGTATGACAAGAAAGGTTGTAAAATGGGGCAAAACTCATTTAACAAATGTGTTGCTTAGCAATTGAAATTTTGAGCTCAATTGTGGCCAAGGACTACCTGCACAGAATCTTTTCCTGAAGAAATCGAGAAATCTGAAATGGAGCTCAACTAAGAGTGACCTTTAAATGTCTGGGATAATACCTTGTTTAAAATTCTCCCTGTTTATCCTCATCGAGATTTTTGTTGAATCCCTATATCTCAATTAGTGTAATCAATGATTGCTCTAGCATTCTTCTTAATCAAGTCAACTGTTCACCACTAAATCTCAACAGGACAGTTCCCTCTGTCATTGTTTCTATGATTTTACCTTCTTTCTCTTATCCTGTTGATTAAAATTTGTGTACAAGAAATCTATAAAAAAAATCTCTACTGGTATGTTGAAGAGTGGTAGCAATTCAAAGAAAGTGATGCGTAGGTTATAATTCTCCCAGTCCTGAAATATAAAATAAAGTATCGTTGCCTTATGCCCTATCTGCAAATTTCAAACCTGTCATGCCCCTGGTGGAGACCGACTCTGAGGGAGAGGAGGAACAGCCAACAGGGAGTGGAAGGGTGGCTCCAGAGGTTGTGGAGGAGGCTGGGGAAGGGCAGAGGCCAGCTGAGCAGGCAGAGGAGGACCCAGGCCCATTCCCTATCCATCCTAGGGCATGCAGGGAGGAGAGGATGAGGGAAAGACGTGGTCTATTCAGGAAGAGAGGGCCTTGATCCTCTTCATGGGATGCAGGTGTGAGAACTGCATAAGAGTTTGGACCTGTGTGCTAGCAAACGCTGGAAACAAAGAGTGTTTTATTCCTGGATGAGGTTTATCTTGATTGGCATTCTTCCAATGGACTGTACCTGGTTATCTTCTTGAAGTTTGTAATTAATTATCCTGGTCTGTTGTGGAACTTTCTTCAGTGCGGTTTGTTTTTGGTTTTGTTAAGTTTGCATGAAGAGTCAGACGCAAAGAGCTTCAGTGAAGAGTTTATTAAGTGACTACAGCTCGAATGGACCCAACTTGGCTGGGCTACGGCTGCTTTTTATAGCCAGCAGCTGTAGTTGCCAGCCAATCAGAGTGCAGGGTTTTCCCGCACTATTTAAACCAATCCTATTTGACATTTTACAAGAACAATTCAAACTAAACCAATAACATTCAAACCTACATACATAACACCCCTTCCCACTAGGTTCAGTCCATACCAAACCCCAACCTATCTAATGTATTCTTTTAAATAGGTGGGGCTCTTGCATGTACGTTGAGACCTTCGTGGTTCAGAAGTTTTAACATTCTCACCCAGTGAGAGAGGAAATGTGTCTGCTGACATTTCCCCACTGGGACTTCCTGTGAAAGAAGACCCTGTTTGATTGTTAGAATCTGGTCTCTCCTCCCAACCCATCTCCAGCCCAATGTCAGCACCCAAGTCAGGTAGTGATGTACAATCTTCCACTTCTAAGGATGGATTTTGGCATTGTGACAGGTTTTGGAATGGTTCCTGTCGTAATGGCTCGTTACACATGGGGTTGATTCTTGCTTGCTGATTTTCCTCCTGTTCCTCCCCTTCCCCCTAGAAAAGGCATTAGGTATGGGAACTAGAGAGGAACAATTGCGATGTTCCTGAAGTAATCTGGATCTAAGCTGATCAATGTGCCTGCTCCAGAGGACACCATCCTCTGTTTGCACCCTGTAAGAACAAGGGCCTGTGATTTGAGTTACTTCAGCAGGAAGCCATGAAGGTTCACCCATAAGGTTCTTAGCATAAACAGAATCACCCACACTGAACGTGCGAACTTTGCTAGTGGAATCTGGTGGTGCGTTGGGTGCGTAAGTGGGATGAAGGCGGTCAAGGGGAGACCTTAGTTTCCTACCCATCAACAACTCTGCTGGGGATAAGTTAGTTGGTGAGTTAGGAGTGATGTGCTGAACACTAAGAGTTTTTCAACTTTCTCAGTGATGTCCCCAGGACCCAATTGCTGAAGCTTTTCCTTGGTAAAACGTACCATTCGTTCAGCCCAGCCGTTAGCCAAAGGGTGCCCAGGGGCAGTCAGGGCATGTCTGATACCCTGTTGTGCTAGATAGGATTCAAAAAGGTTGGATGTAAATTGAGGGCCATTGTCAGAGACAAGAACATCAGGTAACCAGTGGGTTACAAAAAGCTTTTTGAGCTGCGTGATGACAGCATCAGTTGTGGTGGATGCCATAGGGATTACCTCTAGCCATTTGGAATATACATCTACTATAATAAGGAAGGTGTGCCCTCTGGTAGGGCCTGCAAAATCAATGTGAATCCTAGACCATGGGCCCCTAGGACATTCCCATTCCTGTTTGGGGGTGAGAGGTGGGGCAGGCCTGACTACCTGACAGTTGGGACAAGATGCAACCCAGTTTTCAACCATTTTGTCAATACCTGGCCACCAGACATAACTCCTGGCCAATCCCTTCATCCTTACAATACCTGGATGACCCTCATGTAACATTTCCAAAAGCTCTTTTTGCAGTTTTGCAGGAATAACCACCCTGTTACCCCACAAAATACATCCTCTTAATACAGATAATTCAGTTTGCCTGGATTTAAAAGGTTGGGCAAGGTGAGGTAGATCTTGAAAAGGCCAACCTTTCTTAATCCAGCCTATAACAGGAGGCAATAAAGTGTCTTTGGCAGTCTCTCTGGCAATTTCAGCAGCGTGTACTGGAAGCTTGGCAACAGTTTCTAGGAAAAAGGTGTGCGCCTCAAGTTCAACATCCTCAGTGTGAAACGGAAGTGGGCAGCGACTCAAGGCATCAGCATGGCCAATGTCTTTGCCAGGCTTGTGGATGAGCTTGTATGAATAAGCAGCAAGAAATTCAGTCCACCTCAGCATTCTTGGTGACAGGATAGTAGGTGTAGGTTTGTCTCCTGCCACAATGCCTAACAAAGGTTTGTGATCTGTAACAATGGTAAATGTTCTCCCATATAGATATTCATGAAATTTCTTAACAGCTGCAACAATTGCCAATGCTTCCTTGTCCAATTGGCTGTAATTCCTCTCTGCTTTGGTCAAAGTGCGAGAGTAAAATGCAATAGGGGCTTCTCTCCCACTGGGAAGCCTGTGGCTCAAACCCCCCACTCCAAAAGGGGATGCATCACAAGTCAGTACAACAGGCAAATTCTCAGAGAACTGTATCAGTACAGCATCAGATGTGATTAGTCTTTTAATACTGTTAAATGCTGATTGTTCCTTCCTGCCCCAGACCCAAACAGACTTTTTATCAAATAATCTGTGCAATGGTTCAGCAATGGTTGCCTTCTGAGGTAGGAACATGTGATAAAAGTTAATGAGTCCAAGGAAAGCTTGCAAATCTGTTTTGCATTTAGGTCTAGGGGCTTCTTTGATTGCTTTAACCTTGGCATCTGTAGGGTGGATGCCATGCTTGTCAATCATGTAGCCCAGGAACTCAACCTTGTCAGTTTTAAGAGTGCATTTTTCTTCCTTGACTCTTAACCCCGCTTTCCTGAATCTGGTAAGGACTTCTCTGAGTCTTTCTTGTAACTGAGTGTCATTTTCAGCAGAGATTAACACATCATCAAAGTAAGGCACTACCCCTGGCAGTCCTTGGAGCATTCTTTCCATAAGGCTTTGAAAGATGCCTGGTGCCACGCTTACTCCAAATTGTAACCTTTACATTTGAAAGCACCTCTATGAGTCACAATGGTTTGGGCCTCTGCAGTGGCATCATCAACTGTTAGTTGTTGATATGCCTGGGCCAAATCCAATTTGGCAAAGACTGTACCCCTGCCAAGTGAATGTAATAGATGATGCACCACTGGAACTGGGTATGCGCTCTGCTGCAGCGCATGGTTCAGTGTCCCCTTATAGTCTCCACAGATTCTTACTGACCCATCAGTCTTGACTATGGGTGTCTCCCATCTGGAGTGGTCACTGGGCTCTAAAACCCCTTGAGCTATTAATTTGTCTAATTGTGCATCAATTTTTTCCTTTAAAGCAAATGGGACCCTCCTGGGCTTTAAATGAATTGGGGGCACCTTGGGGTCTAGGTTGAAAGTGATAGGGGTCCCCATATACTTGCCCAATCCTTCACTGAAGACCTCTGGAAACTCAGACTTCAAGGCCTCCTCCCATTCAGAGTTGCTCACATGATTGATGCCAGTCACCTAGATGCCTAGTGGATTGAACCACTCAAGTCCCAGCAAGCTTGGGCAATCCTTGTCCACGATGGTCAGGGGCAAACGTTTGGTGTGGCCTTTAAACTTCACGTTGAATTCTCTTGTTCCAACTACTGGAATCTTGTTCCCTTGGTAGTCTTTAAGAGTCAGTGCTTGCTTCTGGAAATGTTTCTTCTGAATGTTGGGAAGTAGCCTGTGAATAGTGTCCCATGACACCATAGATAAATAGGAGCCTGAGTCCACTTCCATTTGGCAAGGCCTTCCTTAAATGAATACCTTCACATGTACTTTTCTGCTTCTCAAGGGTGAAGAATGACCAATGGTGACTGTTTGATGAGTTTCATTCTTCCCATTTGCTTTTGAGTTGCGCCCCATTTTCTCACTGAAGTTGTTAGGCTTGAAATCTTTGTCAGGAAACTTCTTTCTGCTTGGTGGAGTTCTGGATGATTTGCAGACTCTTGCTAGGTGACCTCTTTTCTCACAACGTAGGCAGATGGTGTCTAAAAACTTGCATTCCGTGCAGGGGTGCCCCCCCCACAGCCTCTGCAATAAAATTCTTGCCTCTTTTTTCCAAGGTCTTTCCTTTTCTTCTCCATTCTAAGTCTATAAATTCCTTCCTCCACCTCACTACAGTCTGAATCAGAATCTATTTGCTCGCAATGGATTGTTGTGGACTTTTCCACATCAGAATGGCTTGAGGCCTTGTTAATTTTCTTCATGGCTGCTGCTGATGACTTGGTTGCTTCTGCTGAAACAGCTTCCTCTATGGCCTCCTTAAACGTGATCTTAGGTTTCATTAGTAATTTGCTCTGTAAGACCTTATCTTTAAGGCCTAGAACAAACCGATCAGGCATGGCCCCTTCTAAGTTGGTAAAGTCACAAGCACCCCCAATGTCCCTTAAACTTGCCACGAAGTCGTTAACATTTTCGCTTTCCCCTTGATCCCGATGATAAAATTCGTGTCTCTTAATGAGGCACGATACTTGTGGGGCGTAATGGGCTCTTAAAAGCTTTTCTAAATCAGGCCATTCCATTACCTTCAAGTCTGCAGCTCCCGCCAACGCCTTCGCCATCTTGAAGACTGCCGGACCACAGTGCATGAGAAATACCGCCCTCTTCCGCTTCTCGGGGATGTCGGCAAGGTCGTTTCCTTCCAAATACATTTGGAAGCGATCCGCATACGATTCCCAGTCTTCTGCCGCTGGATCGAACGGGGCTTGGGAGGGTGTTCAGCGCAGCCATCTCGTTCTTCTGCTTGTCTTCCGCGTTGTCTCTTCTTCAGGGGAATCCCACCTTCGTCGCCAGTGTTAAGTTTGCATGAAGAGTCAGACGCGAAGAGCTTCAGTGAAGAGTTTATTAAGTGACTACAGCTCGAATGGACCCAACTTGGCTGGGCTACGGCTGCTTTTTATAGCCAGCAGCTGTAGTTGCCAGCCAATCAGAGTGCAGGGTTTTCCCGCACTATTTAAACCAATCCTATTTGACATTTTACAAGAACAATTCAAACTAAACCAATAACATTCAAACCTACATACATAACAGGTTTTTTGTTGCTTCGTTATCTGGTCTTTGAGTTGGACTGTATTTCTTTCATTTGGAATGTTATTTTGGACAGAGTTTAATCTCCAACTGTGAACAATTGAACAGTGAAGCCAAGTTGAAGGCATTAAAGAACATTTATTTACGTTTTGGTTTTTGTTACATTTGTACGACACTCCGGGTCATCACAAAACCTCTCCAACACTGGAGGTTTTAAAGAGATGGTATAACCATTTATCTGATATCATATATAGAGTTTCCTGCCTGAGCAGGGGGTGGACTCTTCCAACTCTGTTATTCTGTTAAGTACTATACTTCTGTCTTAATAGGAGTATGGATGGTTATAGTTATTCAAATATTCCTGTAGACCAGACAGTTTCTTATTTCTGGGATTTTGCTGTTTGTTGAGCTTGGTAATCCATGCCTTAAACAATGCGCAAGGTGTTTTGAAGGGTATCAGATTTGAAGAATATAAGAATGCCTGCTAGGATAAAATTGAGTTTATCAAGAGCTAGGGCTAATGGAAGAAACAACAACATTGTAATATCAGGGCTATCTAATGTTCAACACATTCTGTATTTTTTGGACTAAATATTGTCCAACCTCTGCTTTCCAGTTACCATACTTTATAAACTAATCTTTCCAAAAAAGTAATGTTTGAATCCCTCTCCTCTGGGTCTAGGCACAATTTGTGTCTGAGAACAGGAGCTTCTTCACACTTCCCTCTCAGTCCCTTTGAAGTATGTGCTCATCTTAACCTTGCTTTGATTCTGTTTTCTGCCAAATTCTTCCCTCCCCCGAGCTTTTTCTCACGTGTACCTGTGACACAAGCAGGCTCCCACAATGTTCCTGCCATGTAATCATGATCCTACCCTCATCAAATTCTGCAATTGCCTCTAATGTAGAAAATCTGTCTGTGTGATTACAGAGAGTCAGCATTGATTTGATGGCACATAATCAGTAAAGCCTTAGATTGCCCTTAGCTGTTTTCCAGCGCCCATCCCAATCTGTGGTTGTTGCTGATGTGCTTCACTGAATGTTCCGTGAGATGGATTGGCCCAATTCCTATTAGCCACTTTAACTGGCTTGTTCATAGGCTGGGTTCCTATTCTGGCTTTGGGTATATACGTAAAATATACAATCTTGCCAGTGGGCAAACCTTCAATCCTAAGTGTTTCTTGGGAATTTCATAATAATACAGGCATGCTATCTCTCCTTTGGCTACTAGGCAGCATTTCATCTACAGCCTCATATAAGAACTGCTAGTACTGGATATACCCTGTTCTGTCAATGCAATGTGTCCGTTTCATTCAGACTATTGCACATATTTCTCTTATTTGCAGCATTGTCATGCAAGTAATTCCGAAGTCTATTTGATAGAATCATACATGAACCTCTAAGGAAGCCAAAAATGAAGAAAATAAGAATAACATAAAATTATTATTACATACCCAACAATGTGAAATCACAGCTGCCAGGTCTTCAGCTAAAGTTGGTCTTCATATGGATCAAGTTCTTCCCAAGAACCAACAATGTCTTAATGTATCAGTGTAGTATATCTGTAGATCTAAGCAGTTTGGCCTTTTGCTTTTTTTTGTCCAGTTAAAGGTTATGGGAATGAGAGTTTTAATAGTATACAAACAACCTGTGCCACACTGTGTCATCATTTCAGAGGTATTTCTTTATGTAAACAGAGAAATAGTATGACTATAGGTGGGTAAAACAGCAAAGAGGATGAGAGCAATGTCCAGTTGCTGCCAACTTCTCTAATGAGTATTTTTGTGGGAAACTGGCAGGAAACGTCAGACATCCCTTCCTCCCTTCCTTCCTCCCTTCCTTTCTCCCTGTCATTTTATTATTTCCTCCCTTCCTACCTACCTACCTACCTACCTACCTACAAAAGTGTGGTGGGGAGTGAAGCAATGAAGACCAGCAGTCAAAGTTGGAATAGAATTGCTTGCTTTATTCAGTCAGCCTTTCATCTATATATACATCTGAAACAATACGTTTGCTATCACTGGTTAAACTGTACACGTACTACTTCAGCAGTTTCTTCTATCTATAGTTAAGGATTAACATAGGTTCCAGTTCCAAAGTCCCTCTATATGCTCAGTTCTTATCTTGTTTTCCTAAAGCAACTTTTTTCATCTTCCAGCAGCATTGTGTCTGCAGGAATACTGCTTATCTGAAGTTTGCCATCCAAGACAAGAGCATTCCTGCATGTATAATGCCTACATGTCCTCCCTTTTTATATTATTGTTAGGGAAGAGAGATTTATGAATATATCGCAATTGGAGAGGATGAAGAGAAACTGGAACGGGACGAAACAAGGTTATTAAAGAAGGAATACATTGAATAAAACAGCAACAGGCAATTAAAACCACCAGAACAATAATTGCACAGAAAAACAATTCTTTTAACCAAGTCCAATCTGGTAACCAATTAGTAAGCCAGTCAAACGGAGAAAGGGCTGCATGAACATTATTCTGAAAATAGGATTGTAATTTTGTGAGTTCATCTTCAATTGTTTTATTTAGAGAATGAAAATGGACTGCACAGCCTCGTTGCCCTACCAGTTTACAAAAAACCCCTTGACGGGCTAACAAATAATCTATAGCAAATCGTTGCTGAAGCATGTCCTGATTTAAATCCTCTATTTCATGCTGCAAGTCACGAAAATAGCAGCAGTAGCATTAATAGACTTTTCTAAACCACGTCAACCCTAGAACAGAACGACGATTTTCTTGAGCAATAATTCCAGGATATCCACCCAAGGTTATAAGGCCTGTCACCACAGCTGCTAATGCTCGGCCAAAGGTAGAGCCCGAAGATAGCTGTACATCTATAATTACTTCATCACTACAGGAAGGCCCCATAGGAGAACGGCGAGCTCAAGAGGGGGAGGAATTTCTTACTTGAACAGGCAAAGAGAGGTACCCCAAAACTGCACATTGATAATTTTGAGGGTGTACATTGGTAGCATATTTATCAAAGAAAAACCACATATTGGGATCTTTTAGTTGCCAGCCGGCACATATTGATCCGGTATTGGATTGATCAGTTATATTAAAAATAGGAAAGTCATCAGGATACATTTCAGGAACTAAATTTGGCCCATATAAGGAAGAATTAAAAGTGCCCCATAACCGTAATATTTAGAATAATAAGTATAATTCCCTAACTTGTTTAAAATCCTTTTTGCTTTATTGTTATCATTCCAGCTATTTAACCAAGTATGCTTAGCATGGCAACAAAAGCATATCCCTTTAGTAAAGTAAGCAATCTTTAGGTAGCACCAGCGGATATTGTTTAACTGAGTTGGAGGCTTGGAAAATATCCACGATTTCTGAATATATTGCAACTGAGAGACGACAAAGGAAGTGGAAGCAATGAGATTGGGCACAAAAGACACCTGCCCCAAAGCCATTGGAGGCTCATAATATAGAGTCACTCAGTTCCATGAACCATAAACATGTATTGAGCATGACAAACCCACAGATTGGGGCTGACATGCATCGTATGATCGGCATCAGAGGCTCCTATAACTCCAACATTCATGACAAAGAAAATACAAAACAAGATAGCAACAGAATTATCTATAATGATAGAAAAGACAGCTGCAACCAAATTCTCTGGAGTCTGTGGAAGAGACGCTTGGTTCAACTGCTGCTGTGCTTGATAGGTGGTAGCCTTAACTTGTCCCCAGGTTATGGGCGGTGGGCATTCAGATTTAGGCTTTGGGAGGCGCACCTCCGTTTTCAGGTGCAGATTGTGTAGACCCTGGTGCCAGGCCATGATAAGGTCGAATGCAACACGCAGATATCCAGATAGCTTGCCGATTATGCGGAGCTTCCATTGTGACGTAGCCACAACCCCAAGTAATTAACCGAGCTGGACCCTTCCACTTGGGATTCGGAGCTTGACGGTATTTAACCCAAGGCTTTTCCAATGGCGCCTCTGCACGAAAATGTAAATTAACTGGCAGTTCTGTAAAGGAATCTGAGACAATTAAATAGTTCCAAGTAAACTACATAACAGAAAGCAAGTTTTGGATTTTCTGCAAATGATAAGGTCCTGGTTCATCTCTTAATTGTTTTTGAAGCAAAATCTTGAATGTGTGATGAGCTCGCTCAACAATCGCCTGTCCTTGAGAATTGTATGGAATACGATGCGTTAACTTAATATCCCATTGCTGACAGAAAAGGGCAAAGTCCTTGCTAATATAAGCAGGGCCATTGTCAGTTTTTAACTGCGATGGACGGCCCATGGTTGCAAAGGAAGAAAGACAATGTGCAATAACATCCTGAGCTCGCTCATGACGAGAAGCAGTTACCCATAAAAAAATGCGAATAAGTATCTATGGAAACATGCAGGTGAGTATATGGTTTAAAGGTTGTAAATTGAGTGACATCCATTTGCCAAATTTGATTGGCTTGAGTCCCACGGGGGTTAACCCCTACAGGAGAAGGAACAGCAATCTGCTGACAAGCAGGACACATACACACTATATCGCGTGCCTGCGTGAGGGGAATCTTAAATTGTTTTACAAGGGATTTTGCAGTTAGATGAAAATAAGAATGACTCAAGACTGGATCAGAAAACAAAGAGGTCACTTCTTTAAGGGATTGATCTGCTCTACGATTCCCTTCTGTGAGGGCATTATCAAAAGGAGTATGACTTCTGATATGCTCAATGTATAGTGGATGAGATCACTCTTCCAACCTATTTTTCAAAAACAAAAACAGTACTAACAAATTAACATCCAAATGCAAAGCATAATAGGAGTAGGGAGGTGACTGCATTGCTAAGTACACATATTGAGTGTCCACTATAAGATTAATTGGTTGATCAGAGAACAGTTGCAAAGCTAACACCGCCGCCGCCAGCGGAGCTGAGCTGAAATTTGTTGAGAAGTATATTTAGAATGCCACTGCGATTGACCTTGCCAAACTACAACTCCACGTGTGGGTGATCCATCAGTAAAAACCGTAAGAGCATGAGCCAGAGGGATTCGCTCAAAAATAGGAGAAAAAGGAGGATTTAGGGTAGTGGTGACTACTATCCTAGGATCCCTGGGCAAAGAATAAAACAATTGTCCTACATACTGGGCAAAAGCTATCCGATAAGAGTCTGAAACCATCATTAAATGGTCATGCTCTAATTTAGTGCAAGTAAAGGCTATGCCAACCAAATCTTGTCCACTAAGGGCTAATGATCGTTTTCGTCCCTTGATTATCAAATCTTCCAACGCTGCCTGATAGGGATAAATATTACGAGGGGGAGTGGCTGACAGATTAATCCATTCATGTATATTTATTCTTTTATCTGAAACCGAGGTGCATAAGCACCCAGTAGGAAGTGGGGAAGTGGGGAGTATAGCCAAATTCAAATTTATAAGAGAGGAAGCTATCCTATCCACATACTTCCCTTTCAACTTTTGCATGATAGCACGGAGACAGGATCGCTGAAATTCTGTTAGGGTCACCGCATCCCCTGGCCATTGTGGGCCTTTCAAGGACTGAAGTAGAGGTAACATATCTCCTGTGGTGATGCAAAAAAAATGGCTGTGCCCAGTTGATGACACCTAATAGCTTTTGCCATTGCACTAACATTGCACTAACATGTATGTCTTCTGGATTTGCAAATTAGGTAAGATAGGAATGGAAGATCCCTTCAATAGCTTATGTCCCAAGTACAAATATGTTTCCACCTTTTGTACCTTTTCCGTCGCTATATACAATCCATGTTCAGCAACTATTTCTTGTAATTCTTGTAGTAGTTGGGATTCCTCAAAATCCACCCCAGCAACTAATATATCATGCATATAGTGGTAGACAATATAAGAAGGGAACTTATCTCTAAAAGGTTGAAGGGCGTTATCCACAAAATGTTGACACAGCGTAGGGGAGTTAAGCATGCCTTGCGGCAAAACCCGCCATTGATAACGTCTAGTTGGCATACTATTATTCAATACTGGCACAGTAAATGCAAATTTCTCCGTATCCTGGGGTTGTAATGGAATTGTAAAAAAACAGTCTTTTAAATCATCCACTAAAATTTTATAAAAATTAGGAATTAAATTTGGATTTGGAAGTCTGCATTGCAATGGGCCCTTTGGTTGAATGCATTTATTGATTTCCCTCAAATCCTGTAAGAATCTGCACCTCCTACTTTTCTTTTTAATTACAAAGACAGGAGTATTCCAGGGGCTAGCGGAAAGCTGCTCTTGTACAAGTTGATGCAGAGCAGCTAATTTTTCAGTAGAAAGAGGCCATTGCTCTACCCATAAGGGAGTAGTACAGAGCCATTTAAGCGGGAGAGCCATCCTCTAAAAACAAATGGGCATTCAAGAGGGTGAGAATATCACAACCCCAAATATTAGTATGAATATCCAAAATATAAGGTTTCAGAGAGAAAGACTTACCCGCAGCAGTTGATATATCAATATCCCGAACACTCTGCCAAGCAGCTGTGGAGCCACCTATACCCCACAAGGATGAAACAGCCTGCTTAGGCCATTGAACTGGCCACTGCAAACAGGAGATGACAATAACATCAGCTCCGTGTCTAATAATCCTTGAAAAGGTTGCTTATTAAGATACAAAGTTAAAGAAGGACGGGTCAAGGTCAATTGTTTTAACAACCTGACAGAAGGGGAAGTGGAACCAAAACCAGCATTACCACGCTCCCCTATACCTGGCGATGGACTGTCATAAGGAAGGAGCAGTAATTGAGCGATAGAGGAATATTCAGGAAGCAGTTGAGGCAAAGTAACCCATACCTGTATCATTAAGGTACCAGTATAATCAGAATCTATAACACCAGGGACCACAAAACACCCCTGCTTATGAGCAGAAGACCTGGGCAAAATCAAACCAACAAGACCTGAAGGAAGAGGACCCTTGTATTGAGAAGGTACAATTTTTACCTCCAGGGAAAACTTAAATTCCACTGAGGCTTGAGTAATTAAATCCATCCCAGCACTACCGGCTGTGGCTGGGGATGCGTGGGAGAGGTCGGTAGTGGGGGAGTCATGGATACGGGGTAGGCACCCTTTTGATTCTGGGTGGGTGCCACACCCATTGACAAGTTTCCCGAATGAAATCTACACTGGTTGGCCCAATGAAAGCCCTTTTTACAAATAGGGCATTTTTTAGAAGGACAATTTTGTGAAGTAGAAGGCATGGAACGACAGTCCTTTTGAAAATGCCCTGGTTTGCCACACTTAAAACAATTACCAGTAGGGCGTTGCCCCTTCTGAATGGCTGCTGCCAACAAATGCATCTTGTATGTCTGAGAACCAATGTCTTGGCATATCCGAAGCATATCAGCTAAAGTATAACGCTCCGTTGCCTTTTTTTTTTTTTAATTACATTTATATGCCGCCCTTCTCCGAAGACTCAGGGCGGCTTACAATTTTTGGGATACAACCCAGTGTGCTCAGCAATAGCCTTCATTCCATTGTATATGCCTGCTTATTACTAAGCGGCATTTTTACAAGGTCAGCTAATTGCCCCCAACAATCTTGGGTCCTCAATTTACCTACCCCGAGAGGATGGAAGGCTGAGTCAACCTTGAGCCTGGTGGGATTCGAGCCTACAGCAGTTGTAGGCAGCTGGAACTTAAGTGCAGGCAATTAGCAGCCTGAGCCACCAAGGCCCTTTAAAGGTTGCAAAGCTCTTTTGCAATCAGCATTGGCATTTTCTATAGCCAGCTGACAAAGAAGTTCACCAGCGGCTTCTTGATGATCAAATTGCTGCCTAATTGCTTTTGACAATCGTTCCACAAAATCTGCATAAGGTTCATTAGCACCCTGCCGAATGTTGGAAAAATTCGCCCTAGGTTCCCCAGCTTGAGGAACCTTGAAAAATGCCTGATAAGCACATTCTGATACCACGGCTAAAGTTGCTGGGGGAAGCACCACCTGAGCTGGAACAGCTGCAAATTGGCCAGAGCCAAACAATTGCTCCACCGTATAGCCGCCCCACCTCCTAAAGCCGCTGCCTGAGCATGTCTCAGGTACTCACTTTCCCATACTACATATTGCATGCCTGAGCATGTCTCAGGTACTCACTTTCCCATACTACATATTGCATAAAGCCGCTGCCTGAGCATGTCTCAGGTACTCACTTTCCCATACTACATATTGCATTGAAGTTAAGATCATGCGGAAGACTTGTTTCCAATCCTCTGGAATCATGGTATATCCATTCTTGATACCTTCAAACAGCCCCCTAGTGAAATTACTACTAATGCCATAATCTGTAATAGCCTTTTCTAATTCTCTTAAAATTTGATATGGCAAACCTTCTCATTCGGCTATTTGCTGACCTAGCTGTTGTCCCTGTCCCTGATGATATTGCACAGGACATACAGACAATAACTCTGCTAATTCTGAACCTGTCACCGAGGCATCCCTTTTACATTTCTCTACCATTTTTTGAAAGGAAGATTGAAGAGGGGGTTCGTGAGAAGGTTGACCCGTATCCATAGGAGCAGAGGCAGCAATAGTCATAGATTCAGAAGACGACGGAGGATAGGCTATGGGAGCAGTATAGCACGGAGGGGGAGGAGTGAGTAATGAAATTGCAGCAGTGCCAAATTTCTCTATTGCATGCATCTTGTACGTCTTGGCATATCCAAGGGCCTTGGTGGTGCAGGCTGTTAATAGCCTAGCACTTAGCTCCAGGTGCCTGTAATTATTGCAGGCTCGAATCCCACCAGGCTCAAGGTTGACTCAGCCTTCCATCCTCTCGGGGTAGGTAAAGTGAGGACCCAAGATTGTTGGGGGCAATAAGCTGACTTTGTAAAAAATGCCGCTTAGTAATAAGAAGGCATATACAATGGAATGAAGGCTATTGCTGAGCGCATTGGGTTGTATCCCAAAACCTGTAAGCTGCCCTGAGTCTCCGGAGAAGGGCGGGATATAAATATGAATAAAAATAAAAATAAAAATATCCGAAGCATATTGGCACAGAGCGTATGGCACAAGTGCCATACATGCAAAACTTCCACACTGGCTCGTGGCTCAGTATGCAGAGTTCTGCCCATTTTTTCCCAGTCTGCCAATTTTAAAGAGCCCTTCTCTGGAAACCACAAACATTGTGCAGCAGTCTCCTGGACCAGCCGTATGAGACTGCACTGAGAAACTTCATTATGATTCTTTTTCAAAAGGTATCCCAATTTACCCACATGCTTTCTTTGTTCCTCAGAAAGCGAAGACCCCATACTTTCAGAAACCTTCAAAAGGTTGAGAGTGCACTAAATTCTTGCCGGACAAAGTAAGAGGGTCCCTGTTCTCGGGCGCCACTTGAAGCAATGAAGCCCAGCAGTCAAAGTTGGAATAGAATTGCTTGCTTTATTCAGTCAGCCTTTCATCTATATATACATCTGAAACAATACGTTTGCTATCACTGGTTAAACTATACACGTACTACTTCAGCAGTTTCTTCTATCTATAGTTAAGGATTAACATAGGTTCCAGTTCCAAAGTCCCTCTATATGCTCAGTTCTTATCTTGTTTTCCTAAAGCAACTTCTTTCATCTTCCAGTGGCATTGTGTCTGCAGGAATACTCCTTATCTGAGGTTTGCCATCCAAGACAAGAGCATTCCAAGAGCTCGTATAATGCCTACAGGGGAGTGAGGGATTGCAAGACTGACTGGAAAATTGTCAGGGAACTTTGAAAATAAAGAACCACCTGAATTTTGTATACATTCTGTAAGTTAGCCCATTTGAGGAACCTTGGTTCAAAAAATGTTGCTCCTATGAATATACTAATTCACCCAGATAAGAATCATAACAAGAGTTTTAGTAGTATTTAGATAGATAACTCAAATTGGTAAAAATACCTAATACTCCTGTTTGCCACCTAACAACAACCTTGAGAGTTGGCTTAGAATGAGAGAGAGAGAGAGACTGACCAGCCCAGTCACCCAAGTGGCTTTCCTGCCTAAGGAAGGCCTTAGAATTCAGTCTCCTGGTTTCTAGGCCAGCACCTTAACCAATACAGCAAACTGGCTCTTGTGAATTTAATTTAAATCTACTTTAATAGCATTGAATATAAATTTATGAAATTTTAAAATTAAACAATCCTAACTCTACCCTGTGTTAGCTACAGTCTGCATATATGAAATCCTGATCATTCTTACAAATACTCCATCTTGTTTTTGTCTCTTAGCAAGAACACAAATTGAGAAACAGTATACAGATGTACAAGTGTACTAAACAGTGCACACCTTTCTGACTGGATGCATGAGCAAAGATCAAATTACTGAAGTTAGGAACTTATTCTAAAGTCAACCAAACTGTGCCACATCTTTTTGTATTGCAACTTTTCATTATTCTATTTTACTTATTTTTGTTACTAATTTAAGCACATTTGTTTGGAGGAGAAATAAAGAGAACCCTTTATTTCTAAAGGATTTCCTTATTTTTTGCCTGAAATATCTTTATTCATTCCCAAACAGATTGTTTTACATGCACTGACAACCACAAAAGTACTTTAACTTGCTTTGTCTGAAAAATAATTAGCTCTTCTGTGATGTCTATTACTGGAAAGCTTATTAATCACATTCCAAGGAAAAAACATCTTTTTCAACTTTTGAGAGTAAAGGGACTGACATAATTTAGCCTTTTGTGAGGGCTTGATTTTAGCTCCCGGGGGCTCCTTTGTACTGCACGAAATATAATAACCTTAAGCCAGTGTTTCTCAACTTTGGCAGCTTGAAGTTCTGTGGATTTCAACTTTGGGCTGGCTGGGGAATTCTGGGAATTGAAGTCCCCATATATTCAAGTTGCTAAGGTTGAGAAACACAGCATTAAGCTGAATAAGAAGTCACAAACTGAAGCCAAAGGAGCAATGTGTGTGTGTGTAAGGGGAGGAGGAGGGAGAAAGATCTAACTTTCTTCCATTCCAGTTCACATGAACCACCAACCTCATTAGATAATATCTTTGCTCTTTCCATCTGAAAAACAAAACAAAAATCGCAATCCCCATTGCAAACATCTCCTACTCCAACTCCCAAACCCTCAAATTATTTATTTGCATTAAAATGCTTTTGCACAGCCTTTGGGTCTTGGTTTTCTGGCCATGCACACAGCCCCCTGCCCACAAAACAAGCCTTCCTCTTACAAGGAATCCCTTCCACAACTTAATTATTTCACAGTATGCTTCTTCTAGCATACAGGTTTTCTTAATTCCTCGTTTTCTTCCTTTAGCTGCCTCCCATGTTAACCCAGCATAGGCATTTTACAAACAAGAAGTGACAAACCTAGAGCAAGGCTGTCAAACTCCCAGCCAGTGGGCTGGATGCGTCATGTGCTGGCCATGCCCACGCCCGGTTTAGCAAAGGGGAAAAAAGTCATGTGATACAGCCGTGACAACATGAGTTTGACACCCCTGACCTAGAGCCTTCAGATGCAAGTTACCAATTATAGCCACACACCAAAGAACACAACTGTCTGAGCTAGTATGGGCCATGCCATTTAGTCAGGAAAAAATATATGGTTAACGAAAGAAGCTTATAAACCTATAAAGATTTAGCTTGGTCAATAAGCATTAGGAAGAACCTGAAGTTGAACAATACTTATTATATTATAGGAACTGGAACAATGGAATTGCAGTGTCTTCACTCAGACATTATGATAATTTCTAGGCTAATTATTTTATCTGGAAAAATTAAATACTACTACTGCCATGCCAAGCTCGCTATGGAGAATAGAAGCACCTGTATTCTCCTTGTAACTTTAAAAATAAAGTGAGAAATAAACAAGCCCTGGAAAATGGCTGCTGATAGTTAAACCATTTCTGTACCAAGTAGTTTCTTACTTAGAGTGATAGATGGACCCTTCAGGTATGCAGATTTTCTGGTAGGGAGTGATTGTAAACTGCAGTCAGAGACTCTGAAACTGAAGGAAAAAGAAGGAAAATAACACATTTTAAACTTTCCATTTAAAAATAATTATAGTCTCAATTGTTCCAATTATACTCCCACCCCAGCATTTAGCCACTTTATCTGAAAAGTTTGAGACCCACAAAACCTCTGATTAAAAAAATAGCTCTAAGATTTTTTTTAAAATAGACACCTTAAATCCAGCTTGACCCCTGATAAATATGAAGACACGTCCCTACAATTTAATTTTGCAATGGTACAGAAGGGGATTCCAATTGTCTTCCTCCAGCGTATTTTTTCATCTCTGAAATTCCCCAGTAGGTTCCCATCCAATTAAACATCAGGAGCCTGTTACCTTTTGAGACTGGACAAGTTCAGCCAGAAACTGAATTAATTCCAATAAATCCTTGGCTGATCTAATACACATTATTACCCTTAACTTGGTGGTTTTGGATTATTTTTTAATTTGTAGTTAACACAAGTATTTTATTGCAATTCCAGCCAGCATTTCAGAAGTATAAAACATATGATCTCTCATCAGGATTACATAAAGCATTTATATAGCTTGGCTTCTATTTCCTCATTCTGTCACTTCCCCATCCTACTATGGTTGCCCTCTCCACTAGAGCCAACATTTTAGTTTTCTTTCTTTCAAAATAGAATAACAGAGTTGAAAGGGACCCTGTGGGTAATTTAGACCAACCCCCTGTTCAAGCATGAGACCCTATCATTTCTGTTGGTATGATTTTGCTAAGGCACAGACAAATCTTTAAAACCTAGTTGCATCAAACAAAAACGTGGAAACTAAAGATGCCATATTCTAGTTCGGACCACAACTATGAAAGATTAATGCAATTAATGCCTGGTTTAGCGTCAGGCTAAATTTCTTCGGGATTGTGGTAAAGAAAAAAAAAGTAGAAGGGAAGAAGTACATTTACCACACTGAAGTACCAAAGACAGGAACGGGTGTAATGTAATAATCCTACATAAATGTATAAAATCCTACACCGATCTATCTGAAGGCAAATCTTTCTGGATTTGATGGAACTGACAGTTGGGTACATAGAGGTTTATACTTTAGACGTGTTCTTTCCAAACGCGGGGCTACAGGTCTTAAAAATAACTATTGCTTAAAAACAAAACAAAACGGGGACGAACTTCTTCTTCAATACAAAGCCCTTCGCAGTTTCCGTAGGATATAAGCGTTTGAATTTCACTCCGCTATTAATCCCTTTTGACACTTCTCAGCGAACAACCTTCCAGCCTCGGATACTGTGAAGAGTTAATTTCAACGCAGAGGACTTAAGTATTGCTTCCGGGCATGCTCAGTATTTCCAAAAAGGGGGGACAGAGAGAAGGGCGGAGGGAGAAGACATCTCTTCTGCTTAGTGTAATTTTGAAACTGGCGTTGGACTGCATTGATCCCGAATAGCGGAGTGGTAAGTTTATTGTCTATTGCGTTTTTGGGAAGCATTGGCTTAACTTGGATTGGAAAGGAGAGTATGAGGATGCAAAAAGATCTCAAAACACCCATTTAAAAAAAAAACAAGGGAAAAAAGCGCAACAACTGAGATTGAGGAAGCGAAGCTAGCGACTGGCTAAACATCTGTGCTGTAGTGTGTAGCTGATCTTTTTCTTTTGAAATAGCTTTATTAAATTTCAGAATTAAACATTAAAATACAAACTAACATAAAAGGAAAAAGGGGAAATCGGGACAAGTTAAAAGTGACAAAAAATACATCAAACAGCTGTTATAGTAGTGACTTTCGACTTTTGTTCAATACTGAGACAATAATTATTTAAATAAATTGTTTTAAATATATTAAAGAATTTAAAGCACTACTTAAATTAAAATTTTGTTTTTAACTTATTTAGAAATGATTATATAACTATTTAAATAATAATGTAAACTCTTGTTGGAAGAAATATCCTTCTGGGTTCAGTTCCAAGTGGGGAAAAAGACACTGGAAACATGAAGGCTATTTGGAAGGTTTAATATCAGGACCACATGGCCTGGAGTTCCAGAGTGAAAGGGAAGGATGATCACATGCTTCAAGGTGAGAAGAGATCAAGAAAAAGGACTGAGGTGCTGAGAGTGCCTGGGTTTTATAACCTCTGTTGGGATTTGAATTGGAGCTTGTATTCTAATTGGTTGTCAGACTCCCATGAGGGGCAACTCTGTAGGCTGTCCTGAGTTCCAGGCTTGGTTGAGCCTTGCTGGATGATTTATGCCCTTAAAGGGGCTTTTGGCAATTGCTATAGCTTTACCTGGAGATCATTCTTACGTAAAGTATTCTTGCCCAGGCCTTAATGTCCCACCCATTAACAAAGGTGGGGGTAAGATTAACAAAGGTGGGGTGAGCTTCTACTTCTGAGGTGAGTTTCTGTTTCTGAGTTTCTATTGTTTTTAGAGGAAATATTCTGCCTTTTTAATATTTCCTAGGCTATTTCAAGTTTCTAGGAGAGGTGTGGGTGCTAACTTCCTACACTCTTAAGTTTAAATAGTGGCTAATCTACATTTGATGTCCCTTTACAAGAAGCACGAGAGACTGAGTATGCAAAAGCAGTGTTCAGGGAAGGTAGCAATGGTCTGAAAGTAGGTTTTCACATGAGCTTAGAAAAATTTAGGAACTGGGTTTTTGGGTTTTGTTTCATAACATGAAAAAGTTTGGCTTCTGCCAAGGAAATTGGGTGTACTTGTGTCCATGTGAAACATTAATTGTCCAATGCTTGAATGAAACTTACCAAATATTGGAGCTAGCAATGAGTTTTACAAAATTCTTTCTCAGACTGGATGATTATGTTTATGTGATCCATAAAGCTGTGCCAAAAGTTCCACCTATCACATGTTCCCTCTGTTAGGTGTTCTGAAAAAAGCCTAATTAAATTAGTTTACTGTAGTTAGAAAGCAATTATTCCTCTTTGTCTGAAAACTAAGAGATTACATTTTGAATTACCTTTGTTCTCTACAATTAACAGGAACACTCCTAGCACTCCTTTATACAAATAAAATAGCTCTATAGTATTAACTGTGATGACCCAGAGTATCTCAGAAATATAACAAAATCCAAAACGTAACTAAAAGTCCTTAATGCCTTCAACTTGGCTTCACTGTTTAATTGTTCACAGTGGAGGAGTCAAAATAACATTTCAAAGGCAAGAAAAACAGTTCACATTCAAAGAGCCGATAACAAGCAAAAGCCGAAAACAAACCGCATTGAATAACGTTCCTTGACAGACCAGGATAGATAATTGCCAGCTTCAGGAAGATAACCAGGGACAATCTGTTGGAAGAACACCAACCAAGGTAAACCTTCTTTAGAACTAAAACACTAATTTGTCTTCAGCGTCTGTTAGCAGGCAGGCCCAAACTCTTATGCAAATCTTACACCTGCAGCCCATGAAGAGGATCATGGCCCTATCCTCCTGAGCAGACCATGTTTTACCCTGATCCTCTCCTCCCTGCATGCCCTAGGATGGATAGGGGATGGGCCTGGGTCCCCCTCTGACTGCTCAGCTGGCCTCTGCCCTTCCCCAGCCTCCTCCACCACCTCTGGAGCCACACTTCCACTCCCTGTTGACTGTTCCTCCTCTTCCCCAGAGTCAGTCTCTACTAGGGGTATGACAATTAACCAAAGTAAATTAGGCACTGAGTCCATGGAAGACAGATGCCATATCTGATAGTAATATTGGGTAAATGCCGAAAAGAAAACTCTCCAGACTCTTCATGTGATTGGGGGCAGGAATATTGCTTTGTAGCTGGAGAAAAAGCATAGGATGCTTTTGGATTAGGACAAATTAAAATGTAACAACACCTAACAAAATTCATTGACCTGTTGCGCTGAAATTTAGCAGATTTCATATTTTATTATTATTAATTCCAATGCTAGTCAATGAAAGAGATAATTGTGAACTTAGTAGAATTGATAGGTCGCTGGACCAGCTCAAATGAATAAACCTGTTTTCCAAATCCAAACTAAACTGGGGTCCAAACGAAAACCTCTGTTCATCAGTAATAAGACTGTAATCTTCCATTGATCCAAGAATATTTATCTGGCCCTGGTCACTCAGGGCCAGTCAGATCTAGTCAACGTATAGCCTCAACATTATATTGTTGATGGCCTCAACATTATTTGTTATATGTTGTTGATGAAACTCCACAAAACTGTTTGAGTCTAATGTTGCCACAGGATTTGTGGCCAGGAATAGTAAGCAATGTTCTTGGAAGATGTTTACATATTTTTGGTCCTGAACTTTGCCTTAAAGTTTTAGTATTAACAGAAATCACCCACTGCTCAGTATTTTTTTTTTGCTTATTCCAGGCAGATTTCTTCTATATCTTACTCGGCTTGTTTCATGGCACTCCAGAAGAAGCTACAGGGGCTGGTTGCAGCCACCATTACCCCAATGACGAAGATGGGTAAATGTTTTATTGATGCTAAAAGCAGTATTAGATCAGTTTGGTGGGCTCAGAAATTAATTTAAATGTACCATTTTCAAATATAGGTGCAATGGCCTTCCAGATAGCAATAATTAACTAGTGCCTTGAGTCTTATCATATTTGGTTTTTTTTTGTTTTAGAAGTATTTAATATGCCTGAATTTCCTGAAATACCTTTATTCAACTACACAAATGGAATGTATACTTTGCAATTTTCCCTTCCTGTCTTCTACATTTGCTAAAATCCATTTTTATTCTGCACTTTGCTTTTATCTTCCCTGTATTTAATAATTACATTGGAAAGTAATTATTGACTTCTTACATTGTGAATGTATATGTATCTCTGTGTGTGACACTAATCAATATAGCTGGTTTTCAAATCCTTAGGTGTGTCTGAAGTAGTTTTTCAGTTTCTAGTCTATATAGATTCTCTCGTCAGATGCAGAAGGTCCTAATGCAGAGTCATGTCACTGCAATATAGAATAAACCAAGATTTTTTAGAAAATATACTACCAGTATCATTTGGCACTAGTCAATTTGTAAGAAGAAGATGCTGTAACAGACTTGTGCCTGATATTGTAAGCAGTCTTTTGTTAATATTTTGGAGACATTGTAGGTACATCCAGCTCCCATGTAAAGTCCATAGTACTGGGAAAGGTGGAATGAAACAGAGGAGGATGATCAGCAGCAGACATGATTACAATAGCAATGGGTACACATCATTGGAAGACTTAAGGGCCAGGTTAGGCATTGATTATCCTGGAGAATTTCTATGTGGTTGCTGAAAGTTGACATTGACTTGGTGGTACATCTATACTCTATAACAGATACACCTGTCAGAGACTTTATCCAACTGTAGATCACTCGGTAACTCTTGTTTGATAAACTTAAGAGCAGTTAGTGAACTATGAGGCTGCTGCTGATATTGTGCAAGGATGAAGGCACCCAAAATTAGCTTGACTTTCTCAGGCTATTGGAGATAATGTGACTGTCAGCTTTGTTTATGTGAAGAATAGTTTTGAGCAAAATGTAGTAAATTTGGAATGAGCATGTATAGCACAGGGGGCAATGCCTTTGGTTACATTTGTATTTCTGGGACAAAAGCTGTCTCTAGCTGGGAATATTTGAGACCTTTTATTCTTCATTGATCCGCCCTGGATTTTAATAGGAAAGGTGATGGTGAAAATGCTTTTCTATGTGTGCTAAAACTTGTCCAAAGCAAAATCTTGAAAGTCAAACCGAAATTCAACTCTTAACAGATTATTCTGTTTGAACCACTTTCTGCTTGCTTTTATAAACTAATTTCCCACTTCATAAAATATACTTTGAGGGAAGTAGTAGAAGCTGCTTATTCAATCTTATTCACTATTTTGTGCCAGTGACAGAAGAGGGGGGGAATCTAAAGCTCCATCTCTTTAAGAACTTTAGTTTGTAAGATATTACTTGTAAAAAGTTTTTATAACTAGCTCCATCTGCTCTGTTATGTTCCTTTTTTTTAGAAACATCAATCTCTCTCTGATCAGACAGTATGTGGATTACCTAATAAATCAGCAAGGTGTCAAGAATGTATTTGGTAAGATATAGATAAGATGTATTCCAAGGAAATTTTTCTTTTGAATAAAAAGAACAGCTTCTGGTTCAGAAACAGATACAGTATCAAATATGGATAACCAAGAAGAGATAGCTGTGAATGGTGACTTATCCCGCATATGACTAAACTGAATACAAATTCAGTCCATTTAACAAATTAACAGAGTTGGAAGAGTCTTTGTAGGTCATCTAGTCCAGCCCTTCCCAAGCAGGAGACCCTACACTATTTCTCACAAATGGCAGTCCAATCTATTCTTGAAAGTCTCAAGTGATGAAGCTCCCACAACTTCTGAAGGCAAGCTGTTCCATTGGTTGATTGTTCTCACTGTCAGAAAATTTCTCCTTATTTCCAGGTTAAATCTCTCCTTGTTCAGTTTCCATCCATTATTCCATTATTCCTTCAGGTGCTTTAGAAAATAGCTTGACCCTCTTCCTCTCTGTGGCAGCCCCTCAAATATTGGAACACTGCTATCATGTGTCCCCTGGTCCTTCTCTTCACTAGACTAGCCAAGACCAGTTCCTGTAACCGTTCTTCATATGTTTTAGTCTCCAGTCCTCTAATCATCCTGGTTGCTCTTCTCTGCACTTTTCTAGAGTCTCAACATCTTTTTTATAGAGTGGTGATCAAAACTGGATGCAGTACTCTAGGTGTGGTCTTACTAAGGCTTGAGTGGTGTATTGAGTAGTATTAGTACCTCACTTGATCTAATTAAACTAGGAGAGGTGTACTAATATAAGCAAACTAATTACTGAATAAATTACATTCGGGATTGTGTTGTCCAAGCAAACTAGCATTTAAAAGCCTTCAACTGCCTTAATTTAGCAGCATTCCTTAAAAAGAATAGGCAGTTGGGAGCTCATAACCAGAGCAAACAGAAGAGTAAATGGGAGTGAAACTTGGGTGTTGCAGAGTTGATCTTCCAAGGTTTGGCAAATAATGCTTAGCTGATTTAGAAGCACCTGTTTTGTGTTGGAGGGATGCCTACTCACTCATTTGTTGAGCACATGATCTGAGGGGGAATGTCTTATCAGCTTGTGCTGACTTACTGACCTTATAATTACCTAGCAAGAGGATGGACCTGTATCCCTTAGCCATTCAAGGCTTGGCTAGGCTTCTGTAGAAAGAAGATGAACAACTCAGAGCTAGTGGTTGGAATAAGGGCACAGGGAAATAAGCAGGGGAAATAGTTTTGTGAGGAAGATTAAGAGGAGAAGGAACCATTGCACCACAGGTACACTGAAGCAGTAGCTGCTGGACATATTTGAGTGGCAAATATATGTTATACCTGTGCAATTGAAAGTTTCTCTCCTTGCTAAAGGAGAAGTTGAAAGAACTGGAGACTAACCTTATATAAGATTCATCAGGAAAAGTGATGAATGTGTGGGTATTATATATAAAGTTCTTTATAAAGGAATGAGATTGCCAAGACGACATGGCATAAGAATTTATCAAGGAACAGATGAGACAGGCCCCAGTGGAAGAGAAATGCTTCTTCTCAGGTGTCAGATGATACCAAGCTTGCTAATTGCATAAAAGACAAGAATCACAGTTCAAAATTACCTCAACAGACTTGAACATTGTGCCAAATGGAACAGGGTTTAAGGATCTGGACATGTTGGCTTGCAGAAAACAGGACTAAGGAAAACAATGGTTTCACAATACCTAAAACATTGCCATATGCAAAATGTTCTCTACTGAAACAATGAGTAGAACAAAAATAAAGGATAGAAAAATTCAGGCTGAATATTAAGAGCCATGATGGCAGAGATGCTAAGCAATCTGCCAAGCAAGTCTGCCAAAAACAATGATGAGCTTTCCTCAGTGGTAACTTTCAAGTGGGCTAAATGGCCAAATGTGTAGCAGAGTCCTTTGGTTCTTTGGTTGGTCTGTTTACTAATGCTCTTTGATGGGGTATTGCATACTTGATTGTTGGTCTGAAGTTAAACTTCATCTATGCTGATCTGGTTGCCAGCATTTCTCCACCAGTAATCAACAACCAAATCAGCATAGATTAACTTCAAAGTTAACTTCAGACCAACAATCAAGCAATACCCCAACATAGAAACTGCCAAGGTTATCAGTAAACAGCCCAACCAAAGAACCTCTCTAAAAGCACCCTCACCCACATAGACAAGCAAGTCAGCAGAATATAAACTTGACAGCAAATAGCACTCCTTACTACCACTGATGATGTTACCTAGTTAGGGTAATGAAATGTCTGCAAGAAAACAAGCTCAGAAAGCACCAAGGACCCCTCATTCTGAGATGTGACTAGGAACTCACAAGTATCTGACACATTTGATGGGCATTAGATGAGAAAATCTTCCTGCACAACTAAGAAAACTTGGGAGTAAATAGTAAACCATCAGAAATAAGAAATAAACGCATGTAAGTTGTAGATGTATTAAACTGAATTTTTCAGTTTTCTCGTATTAAGAAAACGTCTGCCATCCTTGTTTGGTTTTTCCATTTCAATTTTTCTAGTTGGTTTAATTTTAATTGCTCCTGTTGGTTTGAATGACAGTTCTGAATAATTTT